>CM062098.1:2942492-2991099 GCA_031163375.1 Conogethes punctiferalis | reverse complement strand
AAGCCACATTTATTTGCCCGTGGTGCATCCTGCTGAATAGCAGACGAGGCTCTGGCAAGCGGCTGGTGGCGGTATAACCCTCACGATTGAAGGCGTAGCTAAGTACCACAGGTCGATGACGGGCAGCAGCGTCACCGGAGCGAGCGAGAAGCTACATGGTGTGACCATATAAGGTACCATTATTTGTTGTGGTTTTTTAATAGGATTAAGAATAGGAAATTATAATTGTAATTGGCGGAGGCGTATGTCCAGCAGTGGACGTTTGCAGGCTTATGATGATGATAGGTACAATGGCTATGATTTTAACCAATCACTAATCACTCGTTACTATTCATGTCAAGTATTGCAATCGGGAAATGTACAATTCAAACGATTGAAAAGGAGTTAATCCCTGTCAAAGATCAATTGGCAATTTGGGAACAATTTGACAAGATTCGGCATCCATTGTTACGTCGCTCGGGAAAGTGAAACGTAAAACGTTCCGCCAACATTATAATGAGGGAACTCTTAACTTGGAAGTTTAATTGTCGCCATGCGGAAAGACTGAAGGTTGTTACTTTGTAATGAATAAAGAATTGGGTTACTGTGGAAACGGGAAGAATCAGGCATACCTATAAGAAACAGAAATAAATCATGACATGAATATTTATTCCAAGTGGAGATCAAAACTATGAATCTATGGTTCAGATAACGGGGTTGCTACCAAGTGAGTCACCATCCATACTAATTTAACCACGTACTAATCGAAATAAGGATGTAAGGGAGCGGCCTATCATCTTTTCGCTCCAATCCAACCTCACCTGCCCGTGGTGCATACTGCCGAATAACAAACGAGGCACTGGCAGCCGACTGGTGGCGGTATAACCATCACAGTTGAAGGCGTAGCTAAATACTAAAGACCGGTGACGGGCAGCAGCGTCACCGAAGCAAGAAGCTACGCTCTGCGATCGCCAACCAGCCTGCCCAGCGTGGCGATTATGGGTATATCCTCCAGATGTTTGCTCTAAGTGGCGAACAACTGGAGAGGCCTATGTCCAGCAGTGGACTGTAATAGGCTGATGATGATGATGAATCGAAATACATAGATAGATAGAAATATGGAAGAGACAGGTCGCCTAATACTTGAATGGATGGACTGTAGTCATCGCGATCGAATCACGGTATGTTTTGCCTCTACTCTCATAATACCCAACTTAATAACAAACGCCCAAGCTGTGGAACCTTGCCAGGCTCTTTGTTCCCTAAGACGAACAATCTTGAGGTGTTCAAGACATCGTAGGTTTCAATATCACCTAAAATCCGGTGAATTTATTGTGCCCAAGCGCCGAATGACGAATTTTAAAAACGTCTATAACATGAAAGTAACATTTTGAGCGCCAAAAATACCTACTCTTTCTTGTTGTCGTCTCAACCATTAAGAAAATTAACCTGGTATCAGACGTTCGCGCCGCGATTCGGCACCTAAGGCGAGAGTTTAACTTAACGACTGCAATCTTGCAAAAGTACCGTGATCAAAAAGCCTGGACGGGTAACAATTATTTTAATTTGTTGTTGTAAAAGCTCGAATTACGGTAAATCCTAAGATTTTTGTTAACTAATCTTAATGGTAAAAGATTGAGCGATGCCCTACCTCTCTTAATAATTCCATATTCAACATCATTAACATTATCAGCCTATTGCAGTCCATTGCTGGACATATGCCTCTCCAGTTATTCGTCACTCAGGGCAAACATCTGGAGGATATACCCATTATCGCTACGCTGGGCAGGCTGAGTTGGCGATCGCAGGGCGTAGCTTCTCGCTCACGTGATGATGCTGCCCACCATCGGCCTGAGGTATGTAGCTACGCTTTCAATTGTGATGGTTATACCACGCCACCAGTCAGTTGCCAGAGCTCGTTTGTTATTCGGCAGGATGCAACACGGGCAGGTGAGGTTGGTTTGGAGCGAAAGGATGATAGGCCGCTCCCTTACATTCCATGTTCAACTCAACCCTAAAAATATAACGTCTAAACACGAAAAAGGCAAATCATTAATCCGTCCGCCTCCGAAGGCTGCTGTTCTACTCCGCCATGTTTTCACTTGTCGGTCTAATCGCGTTACGTCACATGAGTAATGTTGGAGCAAGATAAATCGGATTACGCAATGAGCCTCTTTCGGCGCGTTTAAATTCCGCAGAATACGCTCGGAAAAGAACAGATTTATTTAGCGGAGTCACTTTATTAGCGGTTGACGGATGGTCTTAATTATTTGATTTTTGGAATGGTTGCGAGTGAAATGTTTTGGGATTTATCGTACTGGAGTTTTAAGGCGCAGACGTTTGTGCTTTGAAATGTTTTGAGCGATACATTCAGCGATGAAAGAGTTCATTTGTAACTGGGGATTTTGAAACAACTTAAGTAAAGCATTTTAGATTAGGCATTACACTAAAAACGGCTTCATTCAAGATAGCTATGCCCTCGTCTTCGTCCGTATGAACCCTTCGTATCCGTCCAGGTCCGTATGAGTATCCTTTGTTGTTTCTAAGGCTACTTTATAGACTATTTTTGTACCAAACATTTAAGTCGGCTTGGTCGTGTTGGAGTTCTAGAAAGCACGACAGGCATACAGACAGACACATATAAATATTTTTACATTTATAAATACTAGCGACCCGACCTGGCTTCGCTTTAGCTATTAAAAACACATTAGTAACGTCTAAAATTATTAGTTTATCTCTACTGCATGTATTACACATATAAAACCTCCTCTTCAATCACTCTATCTTTTAAAAACAGCATCAAAATTCGTTGCATTGTTTTAAACATCTAAGCATACACAAGGACAGACAGATAGATAAAATCGGCTTTGTCATACTATTCCAACCAAATCGGAGGTATGTAGTTCGAATGAGCCACGCGCGACATGCGTGCCGATCGGGGTGTTAGTCCGAATGCACTAAATAACTAATATTCATTACCATGCCGCATCGCTGGGGCTACCCCCCGCGCCGCAAGCGCAACACGATCTGCTTACCTATTCTCTAGTGTCGTAGAATTATTTAACTTAAGCCTTTTCTTTTTTCTTTTAACTTTATAAATGTTCTTGAATTCATTTGTGCTGTATTATTGAACCAATTTTATAAATATGTACTTAGAACTTCATAGCCGTGCTTAGGGTCCCCAAGATACAGGGTTTTCCCTAGTTTGGGGCCCATTGCATAATTCATTTTATCATGTAAGTGTGTCTTTTGGAAATAAATGTTTTTATTATTATTTTTATTATTTATTATTCAGTGAAGTAAGGAAAAACGGTAAAATTTTTTTTCGTCTTACAATTTGACATCACCTCGCCTTAAGAATCCTAATACTGATTAATTTACCACAGTTACTTCATTAGCATTTAACGGATGATGTTTAATAATTAGATTTGTGCAATACACAGAGGAGGGAAATATTTTGAACACTGACTTTATATTTTTATTTCGGTATGAAAAGTAATGGACTATTGTGTTTTTAGCTTAAATAGAAACACATTAAAAACGCATAAATGTCATCATCTTCAGCCTATTGCAGTCCACTGCTGGACAAAGGCCTCTCCAGTTGTTCGCCACTTAGGGCAAACATCTGGAGGATATACCCATTAGGCGGGTTTGCGATCGCAGGGCGTAGCTTCTCGCTCCGATGACGCTGCAGCCCGTCATCGGTCTGTGGTATTTAGCTCGCCTCGTGATGGTTATACCGCCACCATTCGGTTGCCACCAGTCGGTTGCCACCACGGGCAGATGAAGTTGGCTTGGAGCAAAAAAATATGGGTCGCTCCCTATGTAGCCTGTAGTGTATGTTTTTTGTGGAATATACATAATTAGTTACCGTCCACTCCTTAAATAAATTGCTTACTTAGGAGTGCACTCATAAAATTTAAACTCAACTCGGATTCCCGTATAAAACAAAGTTACCAAAAGGTACCTACTAAAATTATCTCTCAAACTCCATTTGGTCTTTCAAAATAAATAAAAAAGTTGTGTAGCTAAAACGCGAACGGTTTAATGCTCGCCCAAAGAAGACAAAGCATAAATGAAAGCCCGAAGCCGCGAATTTATAATCCCCGGCTGGTTCCGGGCGGTAAGACAAAATGTAAGCTTGATCTATTTAGTGCTTTTTATTTATTGTCTAGTAAGCTTCATTGTAATAAGTTGTACTGTTTAATTATATTAAAGTCAGTGAAACTTGATTTTTTTTCTTATCTTACCTGTTTAAGGTTTTTAAAAGAAAATAAAACAGATAGGTAAAATGTAGGTAAGCTATGATCTCCAAATGAAAAATGTCAATGGGAGGATTTGTTTTAGGGGCAGCGAAGACGACAGACTATCCGTGACGCACTTTTTTGCAATTATATGCAGTAACGCACACGACGCGCAAAAATCTGTCGCGGATATTTCGTAGATTCAACGCTCACGACGCACATCTTCGAATATTCTGTCGGCAGACCTAGATGCTCTTTTTAAATGTCTCAGACGCAGACTCTATCGCACAAAAAGTGTGCCGTCTGCGCTGCACCTTAGTCAACACATACATTGGGTAATCTCTGCTATCTGTGCCAAGTGTAGGTTCGATTCCCGCACAGTATAAACATTATATATTATTGGTTTGGGTGTTTACTATGTATAAATCATGTATTTTGCAAAAAAAGTATCTAAGTAAGTTTATCAGTTGTTGTACCCGAGAGCTTCGGCTTAGTTTGGGGCTAGATGGTGATGTGTGGCCCAGCGTGGCATGTCTTGGGTTATTTATTTATTTAACACTGTTGGCAGGCAGGTTGGTGACCGCAGTAAGTTTTAATTGTACCCACGTAAACGCTGCTGACCATGTGTACTGTAATAGGCACGTTCTTTATTTTAAAAGCCTTGATTGGTGTCCATTATCTGGAATTTCTTAAGTTAAGTTAACCTCTAAGTCAACTCATTATAAACCAAATGGCTTTAGAAACTTGGTTACCAAATTGTACGCAATACCCAAGTTAGGTAAGAGGACATCAATGGGTACTTTATAAGTATCTTTCGTGATTTTGCAAATCGAATCTAGACCTAAGCGTACAAAGAAGTACTTATCTCTGCAAACTTTGAGTGCTATTGAGACTTAGCGAGTCTTGAAGTGTGACTTCTACTAGAAGGAATGGATAGTTAGGTTATAATAGAAGTTCATTAGGGGATCATTTTATACCATCCATCATCATCATCAGCCTGCAAACTTCCCCTGCTGGACATTAAAAAAAAACAATAAAGTCGATTTTCCATTGAATGAAAGTCTAAATTCCGCGTCGCCCGCGAAATATTTTTACAACCCATAAAGCTGGTTGTAGCCCCATATCACCGTTAGTAATAAACATCAAAATGGTCCAACAGATGAAGACATCAAGCCAAGACGCTTGCAATCATAAAGAGGCCAATTCATGCCGATTCCTATTTGCGACCGGGTTATACTCGTAGGTATCGTGTCCTATCTGAGAGTGGCGTCGGGGAATGTGCGTACTTTCTAGTTTATGTAGCAGGTATTACAACGGAATTCCTTTATTCAATTTGTGTCAAAAAAACAAAAGACCGTTTCGTTTTCGAATTTAGAATAGAACCACACCATCTTATAAATATCTAGAAATGGTCAGCAGCGTTTACGTGGGTACAAATAGAACCTACTTCGGTTATTGACCCGCCTGCCAAGACCACGCTTGGCATCAGCCTATCGCAGTCCACTGCTGGACATAGGCCTTAAGGCAAATATCTGGAGGATATACCCGTAATCGCCACGCTGGGTAGGCGATCGCAGAGCGTAGCTTTTCATTCCGGTGACGTTGCTGCCCGTCATCCGCCTGTGGTATTTAGTTATACCGCCATCCGTCCGTTGCTGTTTGTTGCGGCTCGTTGAGCGTGGTGACTAAGACAAATTCCCCCAAATGACAATTGTTAATGGGAGAAGCCTATGTCCGGCAGTGGACGTTTGCAGGTTGATGAATATAACAAAATTAATGAAGACAACAAACAAAACAAAAATGGAAATGGGACAAAACAGAAATGGGATGTAAGGGAGCGGTCTATCATCTTTTTGCTCCAAGCCAACCTCACCTGCCCGTGGTGCATCCTGCCGAATAACAAACGAGGCGCTGGCAACCGACTGGTGGCGGTATAACCATCACAATTGAAGGCATAGCTAAATACTAAAGACCGGTGACGGGCAGCAGCGTCACCGGAGCAAGAAGCTACGCCCTGCGATCGCCAACCCGCCTGCCCAGCGTGGCGATTATGAGTATATCCTCCAGATGTTTGCTCTAAGTGGCGAAGCTGGAGAGGCCTGTGTCCAGCAGTAGACTGCAATAGGCTGATGATGATGATGAATGAAGACAACAACAGTCGTTGTTTGAACAACGAGAACAGCTGTAGTTCCTATTATTTCATACTATTATTTCAGTCTCTTTTGGAGTGTGACATGTTTTTTCAATACGTGCTGGACAGCCATCCGCATACCATTCAGACAATACCTCAGGCGCTCACCAAGAGGTTCAGTTCCTCGTTCCTGCCGCGTGCCTTTAAGTCATGGAATGCCCTTCCAGTTGAAACCGGCCATTTTCCGAATAGGCTGCATCAATGCATTGTCCGCACCACATCCCTCTTGAATAACACCTCGCATTTAACTTTATGATGGGTGCGCAATAAAGGCTTTCGCCATTAACACTAAAAGCCTCGTAAATTATACGCCTTATCTGTCTTCCTTTGGGAGTCCGCCATTTTTGTGAACACTTTTTACAAGTTTATGCGGGAAAATGGACTGTTTGCTCACCATATTGTGAGGACGGTTCATAAATAAATAAAAATATAATATAAGTAAGAAAATAAATATTATAGGGTCAGCAGGGATCTCGAGTGAGTTTGAGTAGGTATGTAGCTTACTTATTTAGTATGTGTATTCACCGAATAAAGCTAATCTAAAGATTTGATTGTTTTTTGTTTGCATTGAATAGGCTCGATTTCTGCTTGACCAATTTGAAAAATACTTTCACTGTTAGGAAGCTATCTATAGGGAACGTGCACATCGATGGTGCTGCCAACTGGTGTCATAAATTTGAATGTTCTACCCTAGTTAACACTACGTAGTGCTGCCACCTATAGTTTGTGCACGGTCCCTATACAATCTCCGGTTTCAAAAAATTTTAGGGATCCTATCTAAAACGCCAATAATATAACGCAGTGAAATATTTATCTGAATAAACCCGAAGCGAAGGCGGGTTTTCTTCCGTTCTACAGAGCCATTGATAGTAGAACCTAAGTACCTACGTTTTATATAGGCGTTTAAGTAAGTCGTGCAATTGCAGCGCTGCACAGCCTTCCCTTCCCTTTATACCTACTCGTATTTCACCGGCTTTAAGTTATAATAGCACATCAAAGTAGTTAGATGCAGTGGAATTTTTCATGAGGCATTGCCGGCACCTGCCGAGGCGGGGACATTACATACAAATAGCTAGAGCCGGCGTAAGCGGCGAATTTTGAGCGTCTGCCATTAACCAAAACGAGTACTTGTGGTAAAGAGAATTTTGTAAACGGCCTTAGAGCTAAATAGGCAGGGGGTAAATGTAGACACTTATGAGATCCGCTTATGCTGATATTATAATGAGCTGGGACAGGGGTTTTTAACTCTTTCAGTCCATGAAGCCTTAGAAAATGAAGCAGTATATTTTAGGACTATTTAATTTAACAAAGAGATAAATTGTGCATGAAAATTTAAATCTCCACTGTCCAATTATTGACAAAGACAAACACTGCTTGCAAACATGGGGGCTTTACCCATATCGCCACACTGGGCAGGCGAGTTGGCGATCGCAGGAGATGTAAGGTCCTGTCATCTTTTCGCTCCAAGCCACACTCATCTGCCCGTGGTGCACAGGTTAAATGAGTAACAATAAAAATAAATTACTTCTAGATCAAAAATAAACTTGTAAAGACAAAACTACTCATATGTTAAACTACGCAAATGTACACGCTCATATAAATTCTCCCCATAAATTATGTCGCCTTATAGGAGGTTTGCGTGAAAAATGCTCCCCGTAATATGAAATCGAATCGGGCGAACGATATACGTTTGCCGAGCAGCGGGAAAGACACGCAATATGTCAGATGAAACTTTGCCAAAAGTTTTTAGGGTTCCTTAACTCGGAAATAAAGAAAGACCGATTGTAAATTTGCAAAAATGGGATGTTAGGGAGTGGCCTCATGGGATCATCTTTTCCCTCCAAGAAAACCTCACCTGCCCGTGGTGCATCCTGCCGAATAAAAAACGAAGCGCTGGCAACCGACTGGTGGCGGTATAACCATCACAAATGAAGGCGTAGCTGTATACCACAGGCCGATGACGGGCAGCAGCATCACCGGAGCGAGAAGCTACACTCTGCGATCGCCAACCCGCCGGCCCAGCGTCTGGACGTAGGGCCACACAGTGCCATCTAAGGCAAACCCTTAGTATAAAGGGTACTAGATAGTAGATACTTGTTTACTTAGATGGTAGACCGCACTAAGTGTACATTTACACGAAACATTTAGAGCCACTTTTTACCCCTTCATAACTCGAGCAATACATAACTTGAACACATACATTCTACCTGGTTATGCGCTCCTGGTACGTTTAACTCAGTCACTGATCATGTCACGATGAAAACTGATTATTTTACTATTGGGACTCAATTTTACGGTATTCTGCAACGAAACGCAATTAGAAATGGTACGGAACACGCGTTAAAAAATTGTTACTTGCACTTCGTTTTTTCTATAGAAGTTGCTTCGGCCTCAAATCGGCTTGTAATCTTACTTACGCAAATACATTTACAAGAATTATGAAATGTTCTTCTTTTCTTGTTAAAGCTTTTTTGAGGATATTACACGGGAAAAGTTGGGATGGGATGGCAACTTAGTTTTACTTCAACTACCCACTAAGTTATTCAGTGGCGCCTGAGCTTAGCAAGGGAAGTGGGAAGTTTTAAGTGTTTAGAGCCCTACTATGTAGGTCATTTTTGCAAAATTTGTAACTAAGTTGTGACGAACTCAATGCATTTTAATTAGATAATTACTGCTCCGGAATGGGAACTCTTTTGATAAATTATTTATGGTTTTATACTTTTATTATTGTTGCTTTTATATTGTTTTATATACGCCTGTTTTTTTTCACAAGCTATGGACTACAGTAATTTAAATTATAGACGGCGCGGCGGCGTTTTAATTTCAGCGCATAATCGTCTTAATTAATTACTGAATTAAATTCCATACGATATCTATGGAATCTTAAAATAATGTATTTCAGTAATCATCATCGCCTTTCAATCCATTAATGTATAAGCTTTCTTAATTTAGATTAAATTATAAATATTTTTTATCAGTCTCTCAAGCTTTATTTAAATAAATAACCCAAGACGGATCATGCTGGGTTACACAGCTCCATCGAATCCTCGACTAAGCCGAAGCTTGTACTATGGGTACTTGACAACTGATAAACTTACTTAAATACTTTTATTTGTAAATACATAACTACATAATTATAAAGCAAACACCCAGATGTAAGGGAGCGGCCTATCATCATTTCGCTCCAAGCCAATCTCACCTGCCCGTGGTGCATCCTGCCGAATAACAAACGAGGCGCTGGCACCGACTGGTGGCGGTATAACCATCACAATTGACGGCGTAGCTAAATACCACAGACCGATGACGGGTAGCAGCGTCATCGGAGCGAGAAGCTGCGCCCTGCGATCGTCAACCCGCCTGCCCAGCGTGGCGATTATGGGTATATCCTCCAGATGTTTGCCATGTGGCGAACAACTGGAGAGGCCTATGTCCAGCAGTGGACTGTGATAGGCTGATGATGATGATGAAACACCCAGACTATACAGACATGTTCTGTTCATGCACCAAATTGGAGACCACCATTACAGGGGACCACTCGCCGCCACTGAACCAAAATCAGTCCTAGGAAGTTAAATGAAAGGCAGATACAAAGACTGCTTAGCCAAGATATACGAAATCCTTACTCCTTTAAGGAGAAAACTTAATCCCGAGCTATATTTCACTATCCACTCCTTTCACAATTAACCAGCGGGGTAGGTTTTAAACCGGACTAAATTAGCATTATCCCGCATTCTAATTACTTTACGGTACTACTTTGTTACCTTAATCCCGCCTTAATTACTGGCAACTGACAAGTTGATAAGAAAGAGGAAAAAATGGCCAAGTTCGAGTTGGCGGCATTGATGACGTCACAGGTAGTTCCTGTTAATTAAAAAACAAAAAGTCAAACCAAACTGTCTACAGGTCGACCTTCCTTGTTCGTTTGGTACGTGAATGATATTGTCATGAGGACGTTAGCGGGAAGAAACCATGCGAAAATAGTTGGTTCATCATCAGCCTATCGCAGTTTACTGCTAAGCATGCCAACGTGGCTGCCCAGGGGGGCGATTATGGGCAGAGCCTCTAGATGGTTGACGAAAGTGGCGAAAAACTGGAGAGACTTATGTCCAGCAGTGGACTGCGATAGGATGATGATGATGACAAAAGGAATTCATCAGGAATTACAGCTATGAACCAACTTGAACACCATAAAGAACCCTAAATGACGTCATTCAATATTTTTGACAAGAGGAAATGACGTCAGGAAAGTGAGGAAAATAATATTTTTCTATAAGTGCCATACAGTTAATGAAATATTGCCAATCGAGGTTCGTTGCGTCTATGGAGAGAATCGTTCGCACTCCGTTTTGTTCTGAAAGATAGTTATAGCAAAATATGCCCTAAGACAAGTAGTCAAGGCATAGTACAGCTTGCACGTTGTACAAGCGGCGTTCCGAAGTGAATCTTTTGGCCTTATTGGGTATTCCGCGGTCGTAGCAATATTATTTTATGCTTTGGCTATCAGGGTGCGAATACTGCGTATACGATTTCCACTTGACCATTTTAGCGATGTTTATTAGGTTGATATTAAGGCCGTGTACCCATCAGACCTGCAGTGACCGTTTAGAAATAGATTTAATTCCATCTGCGCCTTTTTACCACCGCACACGGCGAGGAGACACCGATTTATGGTGCAGGTTCCAAAAACGCACAAAGCGCTTTGCCTCTTCATTCATAGTGCGAACG
Source organism: Conogethes punctiferalis (assembly GCA_031163375.1). Classification (NCBI taxonomy): domain Eukaryota; kingdom Metazoa; phylum Arthropoda; class Insecta; order Lepidoptera; family Crambidae; genus Conogethes; species Conogethes punctiferalis. Next base: position 2,979,960 of record CM062098.1, on the reverse strand, counting down.
GCTAAACTGTGGAACTCTTTACCGGAGTCCGTGTTCCCCGAGGAATATAATCTTCAGATTTTCAAGGCAAGAGTGAATCGGTTTTTGTTGGGTAAGCGCGCTTCATCTTAGGCGTTAACATCGCTTAACATCAGGCTAGTTGAGGTCAAGCGCTACCCATTCACTAATAGAAAAAAGATACATTTTGCAACAATCACAATCTTTCGACAGTTTACAATCTCTCGAGGTGGATTATAATCGAACGGTATTTACAATTTTACGGTGATATATAGACATAATGGACCTGAGAAATACTCGTATACCCAACTACAGACAACTTTAAGAATAAGCTTAACAAAACATCATGTTTTGAGGCACTGATCCCTGAACGATGTAAGGTCCCCAAAGATAGCTTAAATTGATAACAATAATTAACACCTTCTAAAACGTCAGATTTCAATTTAATTGCGAGAAATTGAATTACATAATGAGCACCTTTGTCGTCTTATTTTGCAAGAAATCCGAACACTAATTGAAAACAAACTTGGCTCTAACTTTTGAAACCTTCAAGTGAAAATTGCGACTTTAAAGTTATCTGCTTAAGACTGATTTTAGAAGAGGTCAGGTGAAAAATTTTAACGGTGGTGAAAATTCAGCGATTTTGGTTGTTTGAATATAATTTATTATTAACGTCAGGTATTTCCTACCCTTTTGGAGTTTAATTACTTTAGTAGGAAGTTTTAATGCTCGTGATATACTTAATAATTATTATGTTCCTGTTGGCGAAATCGTTAATTAGCTACGAAATGTCGAGTTTCATGCAATATTGCGTAAGTAATTTATCGTAATTGGCTACTTGACTGCGTTAGAATTTGCATTTTCTTTTTAAATTAGCTCGACATTTTTTTATATAATAGCTCGACATAATGGCTTCCATACGCCTGATGGAAAGCGATAAAGAATCCCAAGTCGCTATGACAACGGGCAAAGTAACTTTTTTTAGGTTAGTTACCTGTCAGTTGCTACCGCCATGTCGGCCCAATCCTAACCCCCTATCAGCTCCAGAAACCCTACTGACCGGCAGAAACACGACCCGGAGGTCATTTGGCTGCGGTATTGCGGCTTGAAACCGACTGGTGGCGGTATAACCATCACAATTGAAAGCGTAGCTAAATACCATAGACCGATGACGGGCAGCAGCGTCACAGGAGCGAGAAGCTACGCCCTGCGACCAAACCGCCTGCCCAGCGTGGCGATTATGGGTATATCCTCCAGACGTTTGTCCTAAGTGGCGAACAACTGGAGAGGTCTATGTCCAGCAGTGGACTATAATAGGCTGATGATGATGATTCTATAGGGAGGATTTGCCTTAGTCACTTCACCTGCCAGGAGTGGTGTCTAAGGAAAATCTCCCACATGACAACCTTCATTTGAGGAGGCCTATGTCCAGCAGTGGATGTTTACAGGTTGATTATGATGATGATGAAACCAGAGCTGATTGTTTTTAAATTTAGAACTTTAGCTTTTTAAATCAGTAGTCTACGTAACTGGTAACGGCCTAATTAAAATCCCACTTTTCCAAACCATAAAGCAGTTACTCAACAAGACAATATCACTGATATGAAAGGACTGCAACGACTTGAAACTTTACTGTTAATATCAGATAGATAGCTTGATGGATTCCAAGCTCTATTGTAAAGACATAGATGTTAGAATTGCATGTTTCTACGAGATTGGGCCCAGCGGATGCTACCAAACTTGCATTTTGAGGATTGCATACCGAAATGCAAGCGTCGTTGGGGTTGTAAGGTCGGTGTTACATGAATGAATTTCTCTCAGGAGTGAGATAATGCATATGTTTTATGACGGCACGGGGTACGTTTTGTACTAGTAGATATCCTCATTTATGTACAAGGGGTTTTATTTCTAATGTAATCTCGTAAGGCTCGGTGGCTCAATTGGTAGTGATGTAAGTGAGTATCTGTTCATTATTGAAAGAACATGGTTTAAACATAAAAATTTCAATAGTTAAAAGGTCGTTACAATATTGCGCCATTATAAAAAAAATCATTTTTTGAAATTTAATTTAAATCGCAACTACAATACTTCTCAAGTCCAATTTCGTAGTTGAAAGTTAATTCAGTCGTATTTAATAAACTCGTCGAGTGAACTTTAAGTTTCCCCGTAAAGCTTCGTAAGTACTCCGCCTAACTTTCCCGCTGCATATGGGAGAATACTGTAGAAATTGTTTTGGCGTTTCGTACATTGCAGCTTTTTGAGGTATTGCCCTGGATATTTGCTGGTTCAGCTTTAATATTTGACGTATGAACGTGGAAATAGAATTGTATGCATGTGCCATTGAGTAAATACGAAAAGGAGACGGCATAAGCTACTGTGCGACGTGATTCCCAATGTCCTCGTCAAAGTCGAATTTAATTAATTTAATTAATCCTGACGTCATGACTTCAACATCATTAATGGGCGTGGCCTATCAGTGTGACGTACCACCAAAATCGAAAACGACCGTTCGTGAACGGATCGTGTACTTTTGCACTATAAATCCCTCCCATTTGTCCCTCCCGTGTTCGAATATACGAACTGAAATTCATCAAAGTCGATTTTTATTAATCTTATTCATCCTGACGTCATCACTTCAACATTCTATTAGTGAGAGTTAGAGTCTATTAGTGCGACATACAGCTAAGTTTTCAATTACCTTTGTAAGCAATGCACCATCTTTTGTCAAATAAAAAAAAACCTTAACAAAATTCACTCAGTTTCATGAAGGTAATGAGAATTTCAAGAATTGGATTGTACTCGTAATACCATAGAATTGTATTAAGAAAAAACTTACCTGTACCACAGATTAATAAATAGTTACTACGTAACCTTTACCGCCAAAATTCACTTTGCACATAAGAAAGTTAATACGAGTACACGTTTACGCGGCAAAAGCTATAAATCACTGCGCCGCAATATTGCCGACATGTTTCGAATGAACATCGCGATAGGTACCTAGTACGTAGGTGCGAGCATCACTACTATAGTGAGAGATGAGCCTAGTGAAGGCGTTCTTTCCGGGCGATTTGTTCCAAATTTGAATTTAAATTTCAGACAATCATCATTATTCGTACATAATACCCAAATTGACATTCTTTTTTTGAAATAAGAATAGATTTTAAAGTAGATTATGTATTTTATAAAACTAACTTTAATTTCAAAAAGGAACGCACAAATAAGGAATCGCCATGGAAGTATGAAGTCCCTAACTAGTATTTGGGAATCGCGAACATGATATTGACCGCCAGGATGTTTCAAATGGATTTTGCGTTTTGTTTAGCATACTTCCGCGTTATTAAGAAAAAAAATGCCAAATGTGACTTTATGTTTATGGGCGAGATTTATAATTTTAATGAATTACAGAACTGAACACAGCCTTGTTGCACTTGCGGGGCCGGCAATAATATACTACTAAGTATGTATTTAGGTTTTTTTTTTATTTTAATGATTTTCTCTTGTTTCGTACCTGGTAACCTGAATCGGTTTACTCCATGCAGTTATATTGTTTAGCTGTCTTGTGCTAAGATCTCGGAGCATAAAGCATTTTGTACTTGTGAACCGTAGCGTAGGGTAGCCGTGTCATTGTGACACTTCGATCGGCCAGTGATTTGCGAACGTGTAGATGTGGCTTTACTTTAATACCTACGAAGGATTATTTTGGCACGATGCTGAAACCGTTGAATGTCACATTTGACGTTGATATTTTACATTTTTGTTTCGCTGTAATGTAAATGTCATACACGTACATACATGTTATGAGTTTACTGATATTCCTGACTTAGGCAACTTTTTGAGCCGATTCCGAGAAAGTACTTAGCGAAAATGTAAAAAAACTATCGGTAAGTATGTAAAATACCTATAGTACATCTACGAGTATATCATTTAGTATGCATATTTTTTTATAAAATTGATACCGATTTTTTTTGATACCGACAAGCGCCTGTCTCACCTATGTCGATGTAAATTGTAGATTATCTGCATTTCGTAGCGCGGGGTGCCAACAACTGCAATACGTAGCGTGTGAAACGGCCCGGGCGCGCTACAATGGAAACTGTATGATGTAAGTCCCACTTATTTATGTTCCTTTAGATTTTGATTTGTCTGCATTTCGTAGCGCGTGGTGTCAAAAGCCGCTGTTCGTAGCGTGTGAACCGGGCCGGGCGCTCTACAATGGCGGCGCGTGTGCGCGGGATCACCCGTTTTGTGCCGTCTGCAGCGCATTGTCTACACATGCACTAGGATGAACATAGTATTATAATAAGGATGTACACACCACAAGTATTATAATGTGGAGCAGATCATATCTTAACTAATATTATAAAGCTGAAGAGTTTGTTTGTTTGTTTGTTTGTTTGTTTGTTTGTTTGTTTGTTTGTTTGTTTGTTTGTTTGTTTGTTTGTTTGTTTGTTTGTTTGAACGCGCTAATTTCAGGAACTACTGGTCCGAATTGAAAAATTCTTTTTGTGTTGAATAGACCATTTATCGAGGAAGGCTTTAGGCTATTATAACATCACGCTGCAACTATTAGGAGCGAAGAAATAATGGAAAATGTAAAATAAAAACGGGGAAAAAATAACTATTCCACGCGGACGAAGTCGCGAGCACAGCTAGTTACCTATACATAGAAAACACCCAGACCAATACATTTTAATAAATAATAATCCAAGACATGCCACGCTGGGCCACTCATCGCCATCTAGCCCCAAACTAAACCGAAGCTTGTACTTTGGACAAGATAAACTTACTTAGATATATTTTTTTTGTAAATAAATACATATTATTACATATACATAGAAAACACTCAGACCAATACCTTTTAGGCAGCTATTATGCGTATTTTAGTTAATTATCGCCTTTCCAAAGAAATTTACATCTAGGTTGTAGGTATTATCTGTTTTTGTAAAAAAAATTAAAATATAACGATTAACGGCTTAAGTGATAAAAGATAATAAGTAGACAGATTTACTTCAGAATTTATAGAACTGGCGGCGATTTCGGTCCTACTCTAAGCAACTGTTTCTAACCTCCTTTGAAGATACCAAAGTTAGTATTTGACATGATAAATTGATTAGTTTGGCGTTGAGTTGCGTTGGGCTGCTAATCCCAACTTGGGCGGTCATCTGATCCGTCCTCTTGTTATGACGAACTACCAATTAATAGTTTGCGCATCTTGCTGCCAATAATGATTAAAAGCGGCTTACAGATAGCTTACTACGAGTGGGTTAGCATCACGTAGGTATCCTAGCTTATAATTATGTATATGTCCCCATTGAGGCTTTAATATACCGTAAGGAGATTAAGGACTCTCAAGCATCACGCGTAGGACAATCCTTGTAATAAAATTTTTCTTATTTTGTAGGACGTAAGAGAGGTAGGGCATAGCGAATCTTCGCTCGAATTGAGCCGTCCGTCCGGGGAAGGACCTCCACCCTATAGAATACCGCAGTCAAATGACCTCTGGGTCGTGTTTCTGCCGGTGAGTAGGGTTTCCGGAGCTCGTGGGGGGTTAGGGTTGGGCCGGAATCGCGGTGGCAACTGACAGGTAACTGACCAGTTACTTGCCCGTTGTCACAGCGACTTGGGTTTCTCTTTCGCTTACCATCAGGCGTAGGGAAGCCATTATGTCGAGCCAATATAAAAAAAAACGTAAGGGAGTGACCCATCATCTTTTCGCTCCAAGCTACCCTCACCTGCCCGTGGTGCGTCATGCTGAATAACAGACGGGGTTCTGGCAACCGACTGGTGGCGGTATAATCATCACGATTGAAGGCGTAGCTAAATACCAATGCCGATGACGGGCAGCAGCGTCATTGAAGCGAGAAGCTACGCCCTGCAATCGCTAGCCCTACTCACCGGCGGTAACACGACCCAGAAGTCATTTGGCTGCGATATTCTATAGGGTGGTCCTTCCCCGGACGGGCGGCTCAATTCGAGCGAAGAATCGCTATACCCTACCTCTCTTAATCTGATGGACAGGAGATCACTAAATTGTGCTACTGTAAAATATAATATGAGTATGAAAGTAACTAGAACTAGGCAGTGATACCAACATAATGTCAAAGCGGAAGTGTGTCGCCTCAGGCGGAATGTCCCGCCGGGTGCGCCGAGTCGCGAAGCGCACGTAACGATTCGTAGCGGATATGACGTCACACGTCTCGGAGCACCGCACGGCCAATTTCATACTGAGCGTATCTAGAAATGTTACATGTTTCACGTTGGCACTTCTGTTGGTATAAAGTCGCCGTTTTTGAACAAATAGAGTGGTGGACCAAATAAGGTTGAATGTTATTTTAAAATCTCAATTTTATTTCAACTTTATTGCATAACATGGTATAAAAAGGGAACTTACTAGGAGCGTTCTCTACCTTTAGGTCATGCAGTGAGTTTATATATTAATAAATCACCCAAAACACTAAGGACTTTATACTGAACGTATATAGAAATGTTACATATTTCATGTTAGCACTTCAGTAATTGGTGTAACGTCGCCGTTTTTGATCAAAGAAGTTTAAGGTTGAATATCATTTTCAAAACTTTTGGCTACTGTAACATAAATTTTCGGTACTAGATATAGTTAGTGTTTATTTATTCATTTAGTCTTTGTTGCACAAGAAAATACAAATGACGGACTAAATACCATGTTCCTTTTCTTTGCCTGTGAACCATTAGGCAAGCCAGAAATATGGATTTTAACTACTGCTATAATTATATCTAGATACTAATATACAAGTAATGCACATACATATATATTTGAGATAACAATGTTACATAGAGGATACAAAGTACCTACGTATGTTTATTTTTAGTTGTAGTTTTATTCTATTTTCATACGCTCTCCTCGAAACGCGGAACTAAGGTAGCAGAAAAATATCCGGTTGAACGCACTTTCACAGTTTAAAGAAACTGCCACTTTAAAGGCATTTTTATTGACTTGGGTACGAACCGTTTTTGCTGCCAAACAGTCTCACAAAAAAAAGTCATAAATTTTATATCCATCCAATTAATACCGTTCATTCCAGTTTAATTAAAATTCTAACAGTATTTCCCCATTTTCCGGACGTTTCACACAAAGAAGCGGTAGCTTTGTGTTCAGCCGGAAACGGAGCGTGCGCGCCGGGAAGTGGGCGCCTGCCGGGGCGGATGTGACGTCACCACGCACCCGCGCTCACCTGCGTGCAATGGCCGTTGTTCCAATTTTGAATTTTGACGTGAACGGCTCCGCACAATGGCGGGCGCCCTATTTTGTGAGCTCTTGACACCGTTGTTGCGAGCACCTGATATGTATTTGTTGTTTGTTTGTCACAGAATGGTACAGAAATGAGTCATGTGCGACTGCCAAAGCGTTGCGTGCAAATTGCAAGGTATGTTTTTTTATACACAGATATTTTTTTAATATTATTAGGTATAATTTATTGGTCTTTCGTTGCTACAGGAATGAAGCGAAAGAGGCGCCCGAGTCGTTGTGGTTACGAAAAAGTTGCCAAATCGATCACTTGTCTCTTGCCACCGTCATGATAGCCTGTAGGATTAATAGAGTAGTAATTTTTTAAATAAATAATAGTATTTATTTAAAAAAATTACTACTCTATTAATCCTATAGTGTATAGACACACAGGTACACACAGACTCGACGACACTTTTATTAATGTAGGTATTACATTAGTTTTATCTGTTGACTAAATCAATCGTAGAAGAGGGCGCCTTCGGAAAATAATTGTTGATTAGTATACCCCCAATGATTTACATTAGGTACAATACAACAGTAAGCAACAGATTAGTAATTTCCAAAACTTCTCATCTATCCAAGTCTTACTCTCAGTCCTTTACTATCCAATCTATTCGTCTGTGGAATTCCCTTCCCTTCTCTATCAGACGTTCTCAGTCACTTCCTGTCTTCAAGTCTCATATGAAATCCTACCTACTGTCCCGTTAATAACACTGTCCTTTCTGTTTTCATGGTATTTATTACTTATAAGTATTTATTTATTTTATTATGTCTATAAATTAAATAAATAGAAACTAGATTGTACCACAAGATGTCTGTATCATCTTTTCTGTACTAATTGTGTATTTTGTGCAATAGAGAATATCTATCTATCTTCTAAAGGACGTTTAGGTACCTGTTTACTCACGTATCTACTAAAATTATCTCTGACCTTTAAAACGGCGAACGGAACGAAAACGATTTAACCTCTCATTACTGCGAGTATTTGTGAGCGCAGCCAAAATAAGGCTAAGTTCATATGGCCGCGCGGTACCGCGCGGAACTACGAACCGCGCGGCACAAGATCAATATAAACGATAATTATCGTCTACATTACCGCGCGGTACCGCACGCCAACGCGCGGCGCGCTCTGACCCGCGCGCAAGATCTAGAACCGCGCGCTGCCGCGCGGCACAAGTATTTCAAACCTGTATCGACCTGTTCAGTTGATCCGCGCGCCTTGAGACGGAAAGACACATAGATCGATGCAATGAGTACCGAAGATGACATTGTGCCTATCGATTTGCTTATCGACGAAATCGAAAAAAGAGATGCGATTTGGAATCTTAACTCTAAGGATTATTCAAATAAAATATTAAAAAGAAGGTCTTGGGAAGAACTAGTTTTAATTTTTTGCAAAAATGATGATTCCGAAGAAAAAAAGAAAAATTTGGGTTTTGGGTTTGGGCACCCAGTATCGCCTTTGTCGTCTTCTGCGACGTCTCAGTCTTCTATATAAAATCCACAAGCAAATTAATTGCCTCCTCCACGTCCATTGTATATCAATGTTAATGCCAGACTGGCGCTCGTATATACCCTGTCATGTGAACTCTCACACCGCGCGGCGGCGCGCGGTGCCGCGCGGCCATATGAACTTAGCCTAAGAGGCGGTATCGTTAATCATAACTCAACTGCAAAGATGATGTACAGATGGGCGACTTGTTGTGAAAAGAGGTCTTTCTTTACCTATATTCGTAACTTGAGCCGCCCTCAGTTCGCTTCAGGACTTCGGGTATTTCAGATTGCTCAGATGGTAATTGTGTTTCCTGTTTATAATATTAGTGTACATATAGATGTAGAAGTCTATAGTCTGGCAAACTTAGATTTCGTTCCCAGTAGTCTAACATTCAAAAAAAAGTATCTAAGTAAGTTTATCAGTTGTCTAGTACCCATAGTACAAGCTTCGGCTTAGTTTGGGGCTAGGTGACGCTGTGTGGCCCAGCGTGGCATGTCTTGGGTTATTTTGCCTACTGTAGGCTTGTAGGCTTACATTTTTTCTTTAAAAGAAGTACAAACAAACGCAACATGTAATCTCAATGATTACAAATATAAGTACTTACCTACAAATTCAACATTAAAATTTGTTTTATATTTGTGAATGTATGTTATTCTTTGACAGCGTTTCAAGCAAGCAAGGATGACTTGTATTTTCATATACTACTCACATTTGCTAGTCACCTATTTGAATAACCTGAAATTAATGATCGATTTCCAACGAGTAGACTTTTTCGGAATCGTTCAGTCGGAGCCATTTTTTCCATAATTTGTTATACCTAAGTGTCTAACTCGCGTTGCCAGGCGTCAAATTATTATGAATTTGATTAATTATTTACACTTTAATTCTTATTAACGGCCGCCTTCGTAAATTACACCTTCTTTGTTTCATTTTTCAGTGAAATATGGGAGATAATATTTGTTCTCATAAGTCTGGCGTCTAGAATGAATGAACAGGCATGGAGCAAGTATTATTAAAAAATACTCTGCGTTATGGTGGCAAGCCCCAAAAAGACGGTGGTTTCGATTGCCGATTGGGACAAAATATTTTGTAGTTATAGGTAAGTAAGTTATAAATTTAATCTAACTATAAAAAATCTTAATTTACGTCCTATATCGATTTTTTCGAGATAGGACCTAAATTAAGAGGGGTTTCCCGAACTACTAAATATTAAAGAAGAAGGCGGTTTTTGTTTTAAAAAAAATCATCTTGTAATCGTTATTGGCAATAAAGTGTACCTATATTTATATGGTAGCCAAAGAAAGGTCTAATTTTTTCCCATGCTCCCTTTGTGATTATGTCTGATAAGAGAATTGCAAAATCCATGATGAGTTACAAAAACGTCTCTAGAGGCAACCAGGTGCAAAACTATAAGGTACATTCTTTCAACTTATGTATTTTTATCTTCATCATCAGCATCATCATCAGCCTATCACAATCCACTGCTGGACATAGGCCTCTCCAGCTGCTCGCAACTTAGGGCAAACATCTGGAGGATATACCCATAATCGCCAAGCTGGGCAGGCGGGTTGGCGATCGCAGTTTTTATCTTGTCATTATTCAATCCCAACTACTACACAACACATTTCTAAAATTTAATTTTATATTCAGCAGAAATGGCCAGAAATCAGCGGAAATCAGAACAAAATTAATAAAAGTTAATTAATTTGCACTTACAATAAATCGTTCGACTCAAAGCAATATACCTGGAGCGTTTTAAGCTGTTAAAAAGGTCGCCAAATGAATTGCACTCGAAATAATGTAATTGCTACGATTAATCAGATCTCAGTAATGAATTTATTGCGATTGGGGAGTGAAAGAGAGGGTTGTAAGAATGTTTTTATTATCTGTCGTTTGAAAATATTGCCTTAGAAGTACAGTACATAACAACAATGGTTTAAAAGGCCGAGCCCTATTTTGCCAAAATATTCTTGGCGAACTGTCAAATAAATAACTCAAGACCTGCCACGCTGGGCCACAAAGTCATCCACTGCCAAACTAAGCCGAAGCTTGTACTATGGATCCTAGATAACTGATAAACTTACATCATTATCATCAGTCTATTGCAGTCCACTGCTGGACATAGGCATCTCCAGTTGTTTGCCACTATGGGCAAACACCTGGAGGCTTTGCCCATAATCGCCACGCTGGGCGGGCGGGTTGGTGGTCCTAGGGCGTCGCTCTAGTGACGCTGCTGCCCGTCGTCGGCCTGAGGTATAGCTACGCCTTCAATTGTGATGGTTATACCACCACGAGTCGGTTGACAGAGCTTCGTTTGTCAGGATACACTACGGTCAGGTGAGGGTGGCGAACCTTAAGCGAAAATATGATAGGTCTCTTCCTTACATGCCAATCAACTTACTTAGATACTTTATTCATAGGTCTTTTCGTCTTCTATATTTCAGGTGTTGTGACCGATTTCAAATGTCTAAAATATCCTATTACGAACCACGTCTTCTAGTCATGAATCTCACCTAATCTTCGACCAGCCCACAATCCGACTAAAGCCGCACGTACTCCCTTAACGACTGGCTAAGATGGGCCCAGATTATAATATCAAAGTACTCATTAATCATTGGTGGAATAAGGCACTAGAAAATGGCCGGGAGATTAGTCTGAATAAGATGGAGAGCTCGCGAAAAAATTTCAAAATGTAAGTAGGTAAATGGTTGTAAATTCCGGCCATATCCGACATCCGACCATTTCAGACCACGACCACATATCTGAGTATCGAACTCGGCCAAAATGGCTTCCTATCGACGTCATAACTAGCATATTCTGTCTTGATTTTTGCATTTTAAGAGAGGTAGGGCATAGCGAATCTTCGCTTGAATTGAGCCGCCCGTCTGGGGAAGGACCTCCACCCTATAGAATACCGCAGCCAAATGACCTCCGGGTTGTGTTTTTGCTGGTGAGTAGGGTCTCCGGAGCTCGTGGGGGGTAGGGTTGGGCCGGCATGGCAGTGGCAACTGACAGGTTACTAACCAGTTACTTGCCAGTTGTCACAGCGATTTGGGCTTCTCTTTCGCTTTCCATCAGGCGTAGGGAAGCCATTACGTCGAGCTTTTATATAAAAAAAAATTAATTGCATTTTATCAGCATTTTTTAAAGGGAAATGCATCAGGCATCACGCCGCCTCCGGGGAAGTCGTGGTGTGTGAGACCTCCCAGAGTGGGCAGCCATTTGCAGGGACATGGGTGGCGCCGAAGCATACGGCCGCATTCCTGCCTGTCCTGGCCAGTCGCAGATGACAAGCGGCAAGTACTCCTACCCCCGCTTCCTTTGGAGCAACATTGTACTCCCCGGACGGACCTCGTGCAACGGCGTGGCTTCACCCACCACACTGTTATGTCTCTTCAAGTGTTTTGTACCCCCGCGTTCACCACTCAGCATTCTATTACGTTGTTCTATCATCGTAGGCTCTAATATCACACGATAAAGTTACTTAGATACTTTTTTTGTAACTAAATACATAACACATACCTACATAACTAACACCCAGACCAATACAAACAGACACGTTCATGCAAACAAATGTTTGTACTGTTCCTACAAACATTTGTGTGGTTCAGAAGGCAGAGGTCTCTACCAAATGATCGGGTCAGTCGAAATATTCTTTGATAGTTTAATGTACTACAGATATTACTAAACAACGCTTATTTCAGCTTCCACTTACTGCAAACTACGTCAACAATCCTATTGATACTCATCTTTACAAAATTACACTGCATTTACAATATACAGAAACAGTTCTCTTGTAAACAAGTGGGTGTGTGCGTCATACATTTGTATAGATGACGTATGGTAATCTCCTCTACAATGCGGATCACCGGCCGAGCCATTCAGCCATTATGTGTCCGTATTCTGTACACGGCTCATTTCATTCGAACCATTAGTTGGCTATTGTCTATGTAATGGAGAGTTCAGTATCGAGTTTAGTTATGTGTTAATAACAAACGAGTTGTTGTGTGGTTTCTGCAAACCTCAGTGGGCCAATTAGCTTGCGGCTGTTTTAAGAGAGGTAGGGCATAGTGAATCTTTGCTCGAATTGAGCTGCCCGTCCGGGGAAGGACCTCCGCCCTACACCCACCGCAGACAAATGACCTCCGGGTCGTGTTTCTGCGAGTGAGTAGGGTTTCCGGAGCTCGTGGGGTGTGCTGCATCGGCAACCGGGGTTAATCGAAGAAGAAGAGTGAATTCACAAAACGCAATTAAGTACGCGTCGTAAAAACTCGCACTATGGATCACTGCATTCTCGCAAATAGGTACGCGTGGCAGTGTGTTAATCGACTTAGATTCGAGTAAATATTTTCCCATTATAAATTTCCATGCAGACACAAACGGACAACATCAAACATTTTCCCCGCATCCATTCGCACTCCCCAACGTAAACTTGTTATATTTAATCTCGTCAAATGGAAAATCACGCCACAGGAAGGTATTAAGATAGAAAAGTAATCACGTCGTATTTTTAAGCAAACACAGCGCGTCACTTTAGCAAACGTTCGCATTTCGAAACAACGACGCACACGTACCACTCATTATCAATTAGATTAAATAACCCAAGACATGCCACGCTGGGCCACACAGCGCCACCTAGCCCCAAACTAAGCCGAAGCTTGTACTATGGGTGCTAGACAACTGATAAACTTACTTAGATACATTTTTTTTGTAAATAAATACATATTATACATAGAAAACACCCAGACCAATACAAACAGACATGTTCATGAACACAAATGTTTGTACTGTGCGGGAATCGAACCCACGACCCTTGGCTCAGAGGGCAGAGGTCACTACTAAATGAGCCACCGAGCCTGTCAATGAAGATTGTGCATTTTCTTTGGATTGAGCGCTGAGAGTGTGGAATAGTCATATTACTTGCGTGCCTATTGAACGGCTATTATACAATTCTGCACCATAGTGCAAGATTAAGCCATGGGTTTTGCGTACACTATACTAGACTAGACGCGCCTTGGTTGCTCCTGCTGAATAACACGAAACCAGGCTCTAGCAACCGACTGGTGGTATGATCATCAAGGTTGAAGGCGTAGCTAAATACCACAGGCGGATGACGGATAGGAGCCTCACTGGAGCGAGAAGCTACGCCCTGCAATCGCCACAACGCCTGCCCAGTGGCTATTATAGGCAGAGCCTCCATATATTTACCCACAGTGGCGAACAACTGTAGAGGCCTATGTCCAGCAGCGGAATGCGATAGGCTGATGATAAGACTGTGCTATCTTGATACACATCTGTGATTCACGCCAACAACATTGTCATGCCTTTTACTCGTGTTTAACTTAGATATAAGTTGAAATTAAGTTATGCAAAGTGCCGCGATGCGTTCGTTTCTAGGGATGCACAATGCGGGCGGAATTGTTCAACACGGTGATTTAAAGTAGATTTGTACGCTTCAAGTTGGCGCTTTAAGTTTAACTTAACTTTTGTTTGTTTCCCAGACGTTGTTTCATGTAAAGGAGTAACTTTTATAATTTTCTAGTGAACGGGTTTAATGTTGCATTTGTATATGAAGGTATGTACGAAGATTCACTTACCATAGATTAATAGGCAATTTTGCGGAAACATTCGACCGCGGATGAAACTCGAAGTCCGCGCTAAATTCCGACGAAATCTTGTAACAGATCGGGTAGTCAAATATTCGGAATATCGATGGTTTAAGCTAACTATGGTGCTACATGTTGCATAGGAAGCCTCGTATTGGAAGGCATGTACAATTATTCGTTGTAAGTATCGCTATATATTTCTAGCCTCTTTATAAGGCTGAATGTAGATTTACTTACTTGTAACTCCCGACAAGACGTTGGTAACTGATGAAAAAAAACAATATTAGAAAGAGAAAAGAAACTATTTGAGACGTCTCAACCCAGAAACACTGTACATATATATAAAAATATGGATTTTAGAAATGTATGTACAAGACATGTCATGTAAAGAAGATGGGTCCCTCACATTCCTTAATATAATTAAGGGTACAAAACTTACCGGCATTCGTGATGGCACTCGTAAAGATAGAGGACCAGCTGTAACGAGAAACGTGAGGATATAGGTGCGTTTTTTTATGCAAGAGGCGGTAGACGAGCAAGCGTTGATGGTAATTGAGAAAGTAGTCGTAGTAGCGAGCAGTAGGCTCGCTTTTTAAAGGTCCCTAAGTTGTATCCATTCGGAAAAGTCGCAACTAGAAAATGATCCTAAAGCATCATTGCACCACGTGGTAGAAACTTGTGAGCAAAATGTAACATATTGCGGGAGACTTCCAACTATCAAGATGTTATCATTATAAGATGATAACATCTTGATAGTTGGAAGTCGAGATGTGCGATGATGAAAATACCAGCTGGATTTGTATCGATATTCGAAAATTTACCCTCAATTCTACTTTAACTTCAGTATTTCGATGCTATACAGGATCTATATTTACTGTATTTTCAATAGATTTAGCGTGGGCGTGATCGGTACTTTCATAACTTTGACGTTAAGTTGGTATCAAAGCTTAACTTACTAGGAACTTTGCTTTAGTCTAAATAGCGTCCTGACCTCTCTGGGTGAATGTGAAGCTGTCGATAATAATCTATGTTGTTAATTATAGATATTATCGCAAAATTCAACAGTTCAAAAGATGATATGGCTTAGGTATGTGTCTTCTTGTGCTTAAATCTAGGAGAAAAATTGTATGTAGGTAGCATTAAAACTAGCACTCATGATCTTATTGTATTTCTAATTGCTTTACTATGAAATGTGCTTACTTATATGTAATTAATATTTATATAACATAACATTTTGATCTAATCCCAAAGTAGTGTTCAAAGAGTAGTGTTCAAGGCGAGAGTGAACGTTTATGCCAAGCGTGTTCCATCGCAGACTACGATATCGCTTACCATCAGGCGAAAAATTATATTTTTATTATAAATCTTTATATAAACTTGAGTACCTATAGCCCGAATAATCCTGCTGGCCAGTATGGTGGTAACTTACAAGTACCTACCTAATTAATAAAGCGAAGCCAATCTCTGCAAAAAAAATATTGCTACACGATAAATAAAACCTTCGCGATAGTATCGCCATTAGCAATACACAAATTAGTTGACAATAAACAAAGATACGCCGCTATTTTTCTGTTTGTTTTCCCACACAGTCAATATTTAGCATGAAATCAACGCGGCCACAATATTAATCAAACATTACCTTTATGTTTTCGTTCGAACTACGTAATAGGCTGGCAGCGCTAAAAATAAATTATGTAATTATAATTTCATCAGCGTGATTAATACATAATAATAATATGAGATTTATGCACAGATATAAATACTCCCTGAATAAATATCGGTAACAGCAATCAATCTCTGAGGCTTCGGGTCTGCTCAGGCGGGCGGACCGGAGCTGAGCGGATACTCCAGTCAAAACAGTCATTCCAGTTTGCATTAATTCCCAACAAGCTGGATTTTGATTTAGTCTATTTTGACTGGACTAGGAGACGAGCTGTCGATTCACCAATCCGATACATTCCGATACCGGGTCGGGCCAAATATTCTAAGTTCATCATCATCAGCCTCATCCACTGCTGGACATAGGCCTTCGATGGAGGATTGTTCTATATCCGGAAATCACACGTACACGAAATTCTTTTATGCGAATATATAAAATAGTGGCTAGGCAACCATTGACGCTTCAACCGCTAACCGTAACATTGGTGGCAAGTCAACGGCAACTAGACTGCCGCTACCATGCCGCTCGTATGTAAGAGCCCGTTCGTATTCATTTGGCGATCGCAAACATCGCCGCGAGACGGGTGGAGTCTACTGCAAATGTTTGTTTATACCGCCTGTCGGCTCTACGCTATTTAAACGTAATAATGACAGTTCCGACCGTAGCGGCCACATTGCTAAGCAGGAAATGTTGTAATGGAAGTAAATATACTACAAAGTTGATGAGTTCCTGGGCGACAACATCTCCTGGACGATTGCTTCCAAGTGAACACTTTTTGCATTGTATAGCTTCTGAATTTTGCTTTGTTTTATATAATACTAGCTGTGCCAGCGGCGTCGCTCGCGTGGATATCGGGTTTCAAAAATAACGGACTTCCATATAATACCCATCTATACCTTGTGCCTAAGTTTTAAGTTAGACCTCTAGCAATACATTGGTGAAAACCGCATTCAATTCTATGCAGTAGTTTTCGCGTAATGCGCGTTCAAACATACAGGTTTAAATTTCTCGCGTTTTCCCAACACTTCCCGTCACTGCTCCGCTCTTATTGATTGTAGCGTGATGAAAAGTATCCTATAACCTGCCCAGGAGTATGAAGAATAATTGTACCAAGTTTCGTCAAAATCTGTTCAGTAGTTTTTTTTTCTATAACGAACATACAGACAGACAGACAGACAGACAGACAAAAATTTTACTGATTGCATTTTTGGTATCAGTATCGATCACTTATCACCCCCTGATAGTTATTTTGAAAAAATATTTTATGTACAGAATTGACCTCTCTACAGATTTATTATAAGTATAGATTAATCAGATAGTAGCAATGATGTAATATGACAAATATTGTAAGAAATATTTGCATTGAAAAGAGTAAATGTAGAGTTTCTTGCCGGTTCTTCTCGATAAAAGCTGCATTTCGAATCCGGTGGCAGTTTACTTCCTTTTAATTTACATTCAATATTGACGATTTATAAGTGCTTGTAAAAGCCTATATGAACAAAGAAATTATTGATTTGATTTGATATAAACACATCAATATTAGCCAGTCGCAGTTCACTGCTAGACATAGGCCTGTCCATTTTGGTCAAACATCGCCACGCTGGGCACGCTGGTCGGTGATCGCAGGGCGTAGCTTCTCGCTCCGGTGACGCTGCAGCCCGTCATCGGTCTGTGGTAGTATCAAAAGTATTATAATTATGAATATTTTTGAAAATTAAAGGCAAAATTGATGAGTTTCTTGCGGCACTTCTTCTCATCAGGCCTCATCCTTATCACGTCGAAGTGATAGTAGGGAAAAAAATTTGACGTGCAAAAGTATTACTCGTGAATCTATTTGCAGAAATAATTTATTTTATACTATTTTATTTTATTGTGGTATTGCGCCTTCAATCAAAATGGTTATACCGCCACTAGTCAGTCGCCAGAGATTCATTTGTTAATTGGCAAGATGCACCACGGCTAGTTGAAGGTGGCTAGAAGCGAAAAGATGATATTGTCGCTCTTTTATATCCCATGATAGGTGGAAATATGGTGGAAAGCGTAAGCGGACCTTACTGCGGCAGCGGACAAAGTAACCAAATCAATTACTCTTAAATCATCAGGACTTACAGAAAATCAGCGCCGTGCGCTCCAGCGCGAGCCATGTGAGGCTCTTTTACTTTGGACGTCGCACCAACGCCATGTTCGGTCTTTGGTTTTGTGTACTTTTTGATTGTTTAATATTTTTTTTTCTTGCGTATTTTATTTTCGTTTCTATTATTTGTTTTGTCGATGTGTTGTTGTGATGTCCTTGTGGGTAATAAAAGTTTCTTATTTCTGAAATTCCCACTACCATGAAATTTATTCTGGATTATCCCAAGACATGACCGAAGCCACTACACCAGTGTTTCGCCGAGTATACCGTGGCCGCCAGCCAAGCCGGTAAACCCTAATTGCAGCATCCGAACTAATTTGTATCAATGATTTATAAAGTCCTATGTTCAAATCTATATGCTCTATACATATACTCGTACGATATACGACGATGTATGAGTACAAAACAAGTACGACGAGTAGCTTAAAACAATCAAGTTATTAAACAAACAAAAACACAAATCAAAACAATGAAACTTCAACAAACAAGCGAGCTTCAAACTTTTGTTTGAGTTTTTGCAGGTGCTTCGATATTGGGAGACGCCATCTTACATTAATGTTTAACATCCTGCGGACTAGTTTGTAAAGAGCAACCAGAAGGCAACTAACTATACGACCCTCTCCGGTGCTTAAGTATAAAATGTGACGCACCTAAGTATTTCAATGAGGGCCCTATCTCATTAGAACGACAAGCCTAATCATGCCAACAACAAAAAGTAAACAGTTCTTCTTTTTTTATTTATATAAAAAGAGCGTTCAGGCTGACCTCACTCCACCTGATGGTAAGCGGCCGTGAGGTCCAAATGTTAGGTCGACAGGCATAATAGGGCATACCCACACCGCGCCTGTCGCCCTTACCCTGAAGGCCCACTGAGATGCCGTTTCACGCCCCGCCTAAAGAACTCAGTATTGTAAGAGGAAGGAAATACATGAGCTGGAAGGGCATTCCATGACTTAATGGCACGGGGCAGGAACGAGGATTTTTTGAGGAACTGAACCTCTTGGTGCGCGCCACTATTGTCTGTATGGTATGCGGATGACAACGCTGTCCAGCACGTGTTGTTCGGGAGAGGAAAGGAGAGGAAGGAACGAGTTGGAATAACTCTTCGGAGCATTCCCCGTTGTAAAGACGATAGAGAACACTAAGACTGGCAATGTCTCTAAAAATATATTGGACACGTATTTTTCCTTTTTTCATTTAAACAAAAAATAAATAACTAAGATACAAGGAATCAAAATTTAGGAGTGGGGGTCTTAGACGTCACTCAGTGGCAAAAAAACTCCCACTCTATGACTTCACGCGTAATTTTAACGGGCTATAACTTTGTCATTATTGGTCTAATTTACAAACGAAAAAATACGTGTCTTTTATTTTTGAACAATCTAAAAGACGGTCTAATTACATTTTTTACGGCAACAGGCCTGTTGTCACTGTCGGAGGTATATGTCCAGTGGCAGTGCCAGGCAGTAGACGTTTACAGGTTGATGATGATGAAAGTATTAAGAAGGCTTTGGTAGTTACCCCGACCCATATGCTATTACCAGTGGCGCTTAAGGTATGGTATCCATATGAGATAGGGCCATAAGCCTTACAGGGCACTAACAATACATTACCCCCACAAGCCCAAGTTGCTGTAACCGTTAACAGCTGGTTTGTTTACTCTTTACTGGTGTGGTGTAGTCACCGGTCTATTCAAACACTAGGTGTTTAGTACAGGTGGTCGCAGAGAGAACTGGGTTGTTAATCAACTAAAGTAGTTATAAATATAAGGTACAGAGAAATACGCCTGTTTATAACTTAAATGTATTTGGGGGATATAAGGGAGCGGCCTATCATCATTTTGCTCCAAGCCAACCTCACCTGCTCGTAGTGCATCCTGACGAATAACAAACGAGGCATTGGCAACCGACTGGTGGCGGTATAACCATCACAATTGAAGGCGTAGCTAAATACCATAGACCGATGACGGGCAGCAGTGTCACCGGAGCGTGAAGCTATGCGATCGCCAATCCGCCTGCCCAGCGTAGCGATTATGGGTATATCCTCCAGACGTTTGTCCTAAGTGGCGAACAACTGGAGATGCCTAAGTCCAGCAGCGGACTGTAATAGGCTGATGATGGTGATGATTTATTTATTTAAAAAGGAACACCAACAGTATACATACAAAAACATTACTTAAAAACAAAGACTCAGCTTATGGTATAGGGCTTGCATATATACCTTTTAAAGGTGCTCACAACATTTATAATGATAACTTAAATGATCTGTTAAACTCAGAGTCACTATCGTAATCTTAATTTTAATGCTATATACATACATAGATATCGTTTTATTGCGGAAAAACTATCATTCAAAAGTAACATGGCTGGATGTATACCTACTTTGTTATTGGTTGGATTTTTCCTACGAAAAGTAAGTCCTGAGCTTTTGATATTTACAAATGCCATAATTCCGCCTATCAATTCAAAGAAAGACTTTACTTTCTTTAGAATAGGTCAAATAAAATCAATTACGAAAGAAATGGCGTTAATAGCTCCTTTGAAAACGCCAGTACACAACTTAACTAGCCACTTAGTAAATTAGTAACACAATTTACTAATTCAATATCTGCTTTGATTTACCGTATTTTTCGTACTCTTTCTGGCAACCTACCAAAAGAACTGTAGGTCCTTTGAAGGTGATTGCTAATTGTCGTTAGAGTAGCTCTTAAGGTTGTACAAGTATATACATTTAGGTATTTATTATATTAGGTTATTATTATTATTAAGGGATGTAAGGGAGCGGCCTATCATCTTTTCGCTCCAAGCCAACCTCACCTGCCCGTGGTGCATCCTGCCGAACAACAAACGAGGCGCTGGCAACCGATTGGTGGCGGTATAACCATCACAATTGAAAACGTAGCTAAATACCACAGACCGATGACGGGCAGCAGCGTCACCGGAGCAAGAAGCTACGCCCTGCGATCTCCAACCCGCCTGCCTAGCGTGCGAGTGTGGGTATATCCTCCAGATGTTTACCCTAAGTGGCGAACTGGAGAGGCCTATGTCCAGCAGTGTACTGCAAAAGGCTAATGATGAGATAGCTTTCCGTTCGTACCATGAAAATTGAGGCCATCGCACTGTCCGAATCTCTTCATTATTCTACATTACCTTTCCTCC
Organism: Conogethes punctiferalis; assembly: GCA_031163375.1. Classification (NCBI taxonomy): domain Eukaryota; kingdom Metazoa; phylum Arthropoda; class Insecta; order Lepidoptera; family Crambidae; genus Conogethes; species Conogethes punctiferalis. The sequence goes on along the minus strand of CM062098.1, from coordinate 2,958,643 downwards.
ACCTAAATAGTCGTCCAATCCCGTACTATGAACACTAAAGGAATTAGTACAACAATGTGGGCGGCACAAAATACGTGTGAAGTTTTGGTGTTAAGTACTCCGGAACTATCACCTTTTGTTCCCGCGTTAACGCTGTTTAACCAGCACAAATGATACGATATGATATTGCATTTGATATTAATTATGTGCCAGCGAACATACCTTTTTATTCCGTTAAATCCCGATTATTTTATATCTGCGCTAGCTTCTCAGCTAAGACGTGATATTTCTGATCCAGCATTTGCTTATTCTGTATTGTGGTGCCATTTATGCAGACAGATAAAAAAAATCAATAAGGTTTTATCGGAGTTACTAGACAGGCAAAGTAAGTGATTCATACTTAAGCCAAAGTATTACCTATCATCATCAGCCTATTGCAGTCCACTGCTGGACATAGACCTCTCCAGTTGTTCGCCACTTAGGACAAACATCTGGAGGATATACCCATAATCGCCACGCTGGGCAGGCGGGTTGGCGATCGCAGGGCGTAGCTTTTCGCTCCGGTTACGCTGCTGCCCGTCATCGGTCTGTGGTATTTAGCTACGTCTTCAATTGTGGTGGTTATACCGCCACCAGTCGGTTGCCAGCGACTATTACCTATAATAGTCTCTAATTTTGCTATAACGGACATCATCATCAACCTTTTGCAGTCCACAGCTGGACATAGACCTCTCCAGTTGTTCGCCACTTAGAGCAAACGTCTGGAGGATATACTCATAATTGCCACGCTGCGCAGGAGGATTGGCGATCGCAGGGCGTAACTTCTCGCTCCGGTGACGCTGCTGCCCGTCATCGGTCTGTGGTATTTAGTTACGCTTTCAATTGTGATGGTTATACCGCTACCAGTCGGTTGCCAGCGCCTCGTTTGTTATTCGGCAGGATGCACCACGAGCAGGTCAGTAGTACCTAGAAGTTTTTGCTAGTTTCCAAGCAAGGAAGCTTTTCCACCAAAGATGTGCTATGCTGCTAAGATGTGAAGTAGGCTATGAAAATATGTAACCGTTTCCACCAATACTAGGCTAGGTAGCTGTGCAAGGAAGATGCGCCGTCGCAAAGTAGCTGTGAGAGAAAGTTGTGTCGAGCTATGGCTATAGCATAGCACATCTCTGGTGGAAAACAACTTAATTCACATCTTTGTTAAACGGTTAATGTTTTGAAAATAAATAAGATACCGGTTATCATATTATTATTTTAATTAAAAACAGTGATGTGCCGAATCGTCAAAAATGTATATATATAATCCGCGATTACGGATCTGAATACGGATGCGAATATCTGTAACATCACTAGCTAAAATCTACCTGTACTGTGTGTATCGACACTTTAAATGACAGTAGCCACTAATTACTTTTAAAATGACCTGCCATTAAATTTTCAATTAGCTTAGGGTAATATTTTAAAGGATAACCAATTTCAATGTTCATTAAGTTCTTTTGTTTCATTTTTGGGTAAGCAAATGCACCGTTGTTTTTGATTTATGTAAATTTTTTCAATTGTTCTGTTATAGATAGCTAACCTCCGTCGATTCGACGGGCAACGAATAGAAATATCACTGTATCTTTTTAACGGTGCTTCCGAGGGTTTCGTCTCAGCTAGCCAACATAGTTGCCGTCGAGTTCTCTGCAGCGGTGGTCATGTCGCTCAGGTGAGTTTTATTGTTATTGAGATATTCAAGTTTTGCCCGTCGTTTCGACGGATGGTTAGCTTTAACGTTATTTTGTTTTGATTGATTGTGCATTTATTTGTTTGATGTAGGATTGTGTTTGTTGTAGATTTGTATAATGTCAGGGTTAAATTAAAGTGAAATATATAACCTTATAAACCAGGAGTTTAGTGATGACTTGGACTATGTTTTTGCCAGTGAGACCGAAGATATAGTCGAGAGTTACAATGTTCAAAATGACGAAAATTACGAACCCTACGATTTCAAAGAAGTGAATGTGAGTACACTCAAAATCTGCCTCCATCTACACATCAAGTTCCTCCATAAAACTCCAATACTGTGGCTCCTGAAACCGTACCTATCATTCAATTGTCTCAAAGGAATTTACGAGGTGTTTGACCTACCACTAAAGGGCATATTTTAACCCGAACTGCCTCTAATGCGTTCTTCGAAGGGACCAACATGTTCAAATAGAGGTATGATAAGCGCAGAATGCTGACTAAAACCACGATGCCAATGCTCTTCAAGAATGAAATCCGGAACGTCCATTTCACGCAACCGGCCACTAGTCAAGGCCAACCGGCATCAGGTTCACCAGGTAATGGTCCATTTCAAAGACCAGAATATGGAGAAGAGCTTTCGACTTCTTCTGGTGAAGAAAGCCGCATAAGGAGGACGTATGGGAAGTGCAATTACAAGAAAAAGCGCATGACATATAGTGTTTGTGCAAATTGTGAGGTGGTATATGTGGTGAACATAAAATTGACATTAAGGTTACATGCACCAAAGAAATATATTTTTTTTGTTGTTTTTATAATAGTTTGTAATGTCTATAAGCGGCATAAAAACCAAAAATAAAAATTATTACAAAAATATTCGCTGATTTTTCATGTCAAAGTTTATAGTAGAAAAAATCCTCTTTTTTTACGATCTCACAGGGATTTAAGTTGAGGTACCTACTTAACTAAAATTAATATAAAAATAAATATTTTTCAATTTATAACAATGCATTTTAATTTAATATCACACAAATAATATGTTTATGTTTATATTTACACGTAGAAACAACATTAAAAAATAACCGTCGTTTCGACGGATGGTTAGCTTAAACGGGGTAGACGGGAACGTTAGCTATCTAGGGTTAATGTGGAATTGCTTCATCTTTGTATGAAGATCCGGACTACATTTATTCTTCGTTCGTCGTAATTATTCATGAATTAGCTCTGGTTTAGCATAGTGCATTATCCATATTCCATTTCATACTAATTACAAATATTATAAATCTGTCTGTCCCGCTTTCACGCCAAAACTACTGAACCGATTTCAGTTTAGTACACGTATAGTCTAGGTATGCAGACATAGGCTACATTTTATAACGAAAAAATGTTGTTAGGGGTTGAAAGGGGGGATGAAAAGGTCTATGGAAAGTCGTCTCTTTCGATCTGGAAGCTTCAAACTTATATTTTGAGATTTTATACGCTTTATGTAAATAATTTATAATGGTTCATCATCAGCCTGTATACGTCTACTTCTGGACATAGGTATTCCCCAATGACAATGTCATTTGGAGGGATCTACCTTAGTCACCACGCTTGGGAGGTGGGTTGGTGAGCGCAGTAGGTTTTATTTGTACTCACATAAACTTCTCCTCAAGTAAGTAAAGTCGCTCAACGAGCTATGGAAATGCTCGGTGTCTCTTTGCGGGATCGAATCAGAAATGAGGTGGCAGAGGACCAAAGTAGTAGTAAGTAAGTACCGACATAGCTTACCGGATTAGTAAGCTAAAGTGGCAGTGAGCTGGCCACATCAGCCGCAGAACTGATAACTGTTGGGGTAAACGAGTTCTGGAGTGTTGACCGCATATCGGCAAACGTAATGTAGGACGCCCTCAGGCTAGGTGGAGTGATGATTTGCGCACTGCTGGCAAGCGCTGGATGCAAGAAGCCCAGGATCGATCAAAGTGGCGAACATTGGGGGAGGCCTATGTCCAGCAGTGGACTGATATGGGCTGACGATGATGAAACGTCTCCTACGACACCCACGGGAAGAGATGTGACCAATAAATGATTTACCAATTTCATGAAGTCTGAGGCATGTTTATGTTTATTTCTGGTGTCTTAGTGTCTTTACTGTTCATAATAATTAATGAATGAAACCTATTTTTATCATTGAACGGATCTGCTGGGGCAATGACCTTTAACGAAGTGATATCTTTGTTTCAAGGCGTCTGACGTAATCGAAGCGCTTGCCAAATGGAAATTAAATTCCCTCAAATCTGATGTGCAAATTGTGGTTTTGCCAACATTTAAAAGCGATTAGCGAAATTCACTTCTTATTCTTTGTCAAGACTTTTCCATTGAACTGTATTTTCCAATCCCTATGTCATATAAATAATCGTGAGAGATCTAAGGATACTATAATACTTGAAGGAGCAAAAAAAATACAAAGTAAACATAAAGTGATTGAAGTTTTTCAAACCAATATAAAGAAATAAGTAAACAAACTTAAATGAATTCTTTGTACATAAACAAAATTGAGGTTCACCGTTTACTTAAATGTTTTCCAGTTCACAGTAATTTCGTACTTAATCCAGTTTACATCGTGATGGACTAGACGGGGCTTATGAATATAAATGAGATGTTGCATCAGAAATAATGCCTGGGCAGACCTGGGCGGTGGGATTCGGTGTAAAGAGTCAGCGATTATGGTAAAAGGACATAGAATTAATATGTCAGACATATTTAGCGGACCAATAATACGCACTGGCAAAGATGTGGCCATTTTAAATCACCGTTTTTCTAGGCATGAATCGATAATCGCAGTCCACTGCTGAAAATAGGCCTATCCAGTTGTTCGCCACTTTGGTCTGACATCTGGAGGCCTTACCCATATTATCGCCACCCTGGGCAGGCGGGTTGGCGATCACAGAGCATAGCTCCTTACTCCGGTGACGCTGCTGCCAGACATCGGCCTTTGGTATTTAGCTACGCCGTCAGTTGTAATGGTTGTACCGCCACCAATCGGTTGCCAGAGCCTCGTTTTGAGCTAAATATACTCAGTTATAGATACTAACATAAAATATGTAACATATGCGTAATTAAGAGGGGAAGGGCATCGCAAATCTTCGCTTGAATTGAGCTGCTTGTTCGAGGAAGGACCTCTAAAACCCTATAGAATACCGCATCCAAACGATCTCCGGGTCATATTTCTGCCGAGAGCTCGTGGTGGGTTAGGGTCCAGGCCGGCATGGCAACTTTTTTTTTATAGTAGCCCGACATAATGGCTTCCATACGTTCGGACAGGTAACTGACCAGTTACTTGCCCGTTGTCATAGCGACTTGAGCTTTTTTTTGGCTTTCCATCAAATAATTAAATATAAATTTACGCCGCTTTTCAACGTAAGTGTATCTAAATTGTAGGTATTGCCTAATTTCGTTCGTCCCAATAATATCACGTAAAACCAACCCCGGCCCAGTCATTCGGTCAAACCGTCGTCCTCACTCGAATTAATCTTTAATCCTTTAGATAATCCGAGGTATAAAGGAGGCGTTAATTAGGTATTCCGTACAGATATGAAGGACGTAAAGGGACCTTAAAGTTGAGAGAGAGGGTTCGAATGAAAGAGGGGTGTACAACTGACTGGCTCCGATGGCTCATTTGGTAGCGACCCCAGTCTCCTGAACCAAAGGTTGTGGGTTCGATTCCTACCCGGGATGAACATTTGTGTCTCTTCCGTATCTGGGTGTTTGAATTTAAATACCTTCGTATACATTTGTGGTACACGACCCTTGGTTCAGAAGGCAAGGGTTACTACGTAATGAGCCATCGGGCCAGTTAACTTGATTAGTTCCATATGCAGTTATATATATGTCTATGTACATTGTGCCATAAAAACAAATGAACGTCGAAATAAATAAACAAAATGTTTTTCGAGTGGCATTTGTTTACTTTGTCCCAACTTACAACTTGTACTAAATATATGTACCTTTCACACTTTCTTTTATTTTTACGAGTGTCATTTGTTTTATAAATTTTCAAACAGTGTTCTAATTGAAATTTTCAATTTCCAAAACTTGCAGTAATACTTTTCTGTTTTGCTGTACTTGCCCAAAGTGTATCAAACAAGAACAAAAGCGGGGATTTTTTTAAAAAGTGTATCCACGAGGAAAATATAAGTATCTTAGAGGAATGATTCTTTGTAGAATATCTCTCCCATTTTCCGCTCCTCTCTTTACTTAGTCAGTGACCTAAGTTTTACAAATAAGTTAAGAGCTAAACGCAAGTTAGCTATTTGCAAGTCCATTAAGGACAATTTAGTCACAAACTGAAACTTATATCGTTTATAGAAATTATGAGATTGATACAATATGCTTGAATTTATTATTACTGTTGCAATTAAAAATTTGATTTGAAATAAACTTATCTCGAAATTTTTATTATTTCATAACGTAACATTTTATTACATGAGTTTACATAAAAAAGGATCGAAGTAAGTTTATACGAGTAAGATGTCTACTATCTAGCCTTAGTACAAGCTAAGTAGCTTGGGATTAAATTGCGCTGGGCCAAAAAACTTTCTTATTTCATGACGTGTCTTGACAACGTTCCCTATCAACCTAAACTGTTATGACATGTAAATAGATGACTCGTACTTTTATTTTTACCGAATAAAATACATGAAATTTTTATTTGAAATATCCAAAGCAAAGCGAAGGCGCTAGTCTGTCATATTTGGAGATATTCCCCATTTACACAGTAAACGGACGTAGCCGTCATAGCGTGCGCTCAAGCGAGCGCATCAGATGCCGTGACGTAACGCAACTTTGATGTGTGTGCCAAGCGCAGTCGCGGTCAGGGTCAGCTCAGATGACTGACGCTCACGGCTGACTTAGGACGTTTACAGATTACCGCACTTTAGGTGCTTATAAGGTTAATTCATACGTACTTAAGACGCTATTTCATTGGCCGTTAACGCCTTAGGCCTAGTCTAGCCGGTGTGACATAACGCAATTTTGATGTGTGTGCCATGTGCCGCCGCGTTCAGGGTCAGCTCAGATGGCTGACGCTCACGGCTGACTTAGGACGTTTACAGATTACCGTACTTTAGGTGCTTATAAGGTTAATTCATACGTACTTAAGACGCTGTTTCATTGGCCGTTAACGCCTTAGGCCTAGTCTAGCCGGTGGTGTGACTTAACGCAACTTCGATGTGTGTGCCAAGCGCAGCCGCGTTCAGGGTCAGCTCAGATGGCTGACGCTCACGGCTGACTTAGGACGTTTACAGAGTACCGCACTTTCGGCGCGTATACGGTTAATTCATACCCGCATAAGACGCTGTTTCATTGGCTGTTAACGCCTTAGGCTTAGTCTAGTCGGTGTGACGTAATGCAAAATGCGCCATTAGGTCTTTTTCGGATTACCATATTATTTTAAGGTGTGTATAAACTTGATTCGGCATACCAGCTTATACGCGGGCTTATTCCAGCATTCAATGTCCGTAATCCAGTTGATTTAAGTTACCGAACTAATGCTAAACTTATTTTTAGTAGCAAAAGTCCGGTTGATTTTAATCACCCATCTTGGGTATTGAACAAAAAAGGAGTAAATCTACTACATAAAATAAGATAAGCGATAAGTATGACTTAGACCAGGCGCGCACTACGAGTTTTTCGCCGCGCGGCAGAAAAAAGCAGCGGCATAATGTCGCACTGTAATACTGTGCCGTGTGCCGTCAAGTGCGCGCAATACAATTGGTACAGTATTACAGTGTGACAATATGCCGCTAATTCTTTTTTTGCCACGCGGCGAAAAACTCGTAGTGCGCGCCTACACTTAAGCTTAGGCACCTAAGCCTGTTTGCATATAAGAACGTCAAAATCCGTACGATCAATATTAATAATGCTTGTTTATACAACTAGTTTGAATTCTAGTGCCTTTGAAATAAATAAAAATGCGCAAATACGGATGCTCTCTGTTCCCTCACTCAATCAACAAATGGAAACTTCAGTTTGTTACATAACAACAAAAATATGTTACAAATTTTTATTTTTATCCTATGCAGAAAACGAAAAAATAAAGAATTGGCTTTCTGTTTAAGTCAAAAATTCTATAGAGGTATACAAATATGAAAAAACACAAACGACTAAAACTAAAAAGCGATAAATAACTTAAGTAATTCTATCCTTAATACATAATTATTTAAATATTACAATTATCACTTATTTTTGAAGTCGGTGCCAGCTCTTGGTACCTAACGTAGACTGTTGTTGTATGACGCGCGCGGCCGGCAAATCCACACGACAATATACATTTATTTGTTTGGCTGGCACCGACTTCAAAAATAAGTGATAATTGTAATATTTAAATAATTATGTATTAAGGATAGAATTACTTAAGTTATTTATCGCTTTTTAGTTTTAGTCGTTTGTGTTTTTTTTGAAGTCGGTTTAATTTTTTTTTAAAAATAATTTTATTTCACTATTTTTAGTTGCGTTGATGTACTGTGACCTTGAGTAAAGGCTAATTAATGAATAAGGGAATCCTTAAGAGTTTTACTTAGGAATGAAAAATTTTGCTTCAAGTCAAGTGAAGAATATGCGATCTAGAATCAAGCATATCACTTACCAAATCACCTGCCCTATTAGCCCTGCATAAGTACATACTACTACCTAGTTTATTATCGACCAATGTTAGTACTGTCCCCTAACTCCTAACCGTTAAGGAGTTCTGTGGCTTCATCATCAGCAACAGATGTTGACGCCCGGAAGCATATACCTGAGTAAAATATGATTACGTAACAAAAACACCATATGAGCATACAATTTTAAGAAATAAGAAACTTTTATCATCGACAAAACATAACATTTTCGGTTGTTGCCCTCAATTTCTCCAGGATCCCATCATCAGATCCTGACTTGGTGATAATGGGACCACCTCGGAAGTGTCCTCTGTCGAACTGTCGAAAAATTTTTGAAATCCATCCATAATTGACGGAAATATCGGTGAACATACATAAAAAAAAAAAAAAAATATTATACATACAGACGAATTGAGAACCTCCTCCTTTTTTGAAGTCGGTTAAAAAATAGGCCTTCTCTCAAACAAATGATTAAAGCCGTTGATTTTATGGGAAAAAGTGGTTCAAATGCCGCTATACCTACTCGTATACTGTGTGTTTTCAAATTATTATGTATGTTTATTCGACGCTTTTAAGGTGTGGGAAAATATCGTGAGGAACGCTGCACATATGTGAAGAAATTCAAAGGTTATGTGAAGTGGCTAATAAATAATAATAATCGGGTGCAATGGAATGACTTAGGGGAAGACAGGGCGCTTCACGCAATAAAGAATATCTATCTATCTATTGGCTCTCGTTTATGGTAAGCGCGAGCCCCTTTTAGGACAACATTTGAGCTGATGACGATCATAACATAGTCGACTGGATGCGCATCATCCTGAAATTCCCAAACAATCTAACCTTGGCAGCGAATAGACAATGACGTTTTCGCCAATCAGAGCTATTTCTGCGTTATGTGATGAATGAAGTGGCTTAAAACAATGTAACCAGTAAACATTTGTTGGAACAGATATTGATGTTTTGATAAATTTGAGATGTAAACTGATTGCTTTGCTATTTTTGTTAGACATCATCTATAAATACAGAATTAACAACGCTTGTTGTGTAGTCGTTGGGATGTAAGGGAGCGACCCATCATCATTTCGCTCTAAGCTACCCTCACCTGCCCCTGGTGCATCCCACTGAACAACAAACGAAGCTCTGGCAACCACTGATCACAATTTAAGGTGTAGCTAAATTCCACAAGCCGATGATGTACAGCAGCGTCACCGCAGCGAGGAGCGCGCTGCGATCGCCAGCCCTCCTGCCCGGGGTGGCGATTATGGGTATATCCTCCGGCTGTTTGCTCTCAAAGCGAACGACTGGAAATGCTTACCTCCAGCAGTGGACTGCAATAGGCTAATGATGAAACGCTGCTGCCCGTTTCCTGATATTCCCTTAGTCGTCTTATACGACTCCCATAGGCTGAGATGTGGTGATCCTCAAAGTATTAGCTTGACTCGCACTTAACAGACATTTACATTTTCATATTAAAATTTCCAATTGAATCGTCCAAACATACTTTTCAGCTGTTTACCTTCGCCATCGCCATGTTTAATTTTATTATTTAGAGTGTTCGGCTTTCCTCACATACGAGTAATCTTGTGAGTGATTGGTCAATTTGTCGCGTACACGTGTGTTGATGGATGGCGGTACAGTGAAAGCATTCGCTTGTATTGAGGTATTGGGGTTCACGCTCGACTGAGCCACTAAGGGCCTTATTGTATTGGTGATTTCTTCTGGGGAAATGGAGCGAAGTAGCTTAGGCCCAAAGGGTACTCGTATCAAGTATTGCTTCAGCCCGGGCCTTTCGTAAGCAGTCCTGTTCAGTCAGAGAGGTAGGGTACAGCGAATCTTCGCTCGAATTGAGCTGCCCGTCCGGGGAAGGACCTCCACTCTATAGAATACCGCAGTCAAATGACCTCCGGGTCGTTTCTGCTGGTGAGTAGGGTTTCCGGAGCTCGTGGGGGGTTAGGGTCGGGCCGGCATGGCAGTGGCAACTAACAGGTAACTAACCAGTTACTTGCCAGTTGTCACAGCGACTAGGGCTTCTCTTTCGCTTACCATCAGGCGAAGGGAAGCCATTATGTCGAGCTACTATAAAAAAAAATTTAAAAAAAAAATCAGGGGACTGTTGCCACGTTCTTTGGTGCCATGCAAACCCTCCCAACTATTTGTCCACGACTGGTGGACATCAAGAAAAAAGTTGCTATATTCCCCAGTGAGGGACAACGCTACTGAAACCTACTCAGATAAACGCTGCTGCACATTTTCTGATATTTCTTTGTCATCTTCTATGACACCCACGGAATGAGACGGGGTTGTTCTATTTCTAAATTTGGAGACCTCACGGACATAAATTGCCGATTGCCGATTTTTATTGACCAAAATGATTTTACACAAAAAAAAATTCTTACCACAGATATTATAATTTTCAAATACAAACACCGCCTGTTCCCAAAACATAATATCTAACCACCGTAATTGTATTGCAAAAATAGCTAACCAATTTGCCTATCCGTAACTTTGCTTGCAAAATAAACATACGTCAATTGAGATCGTGAACATATAACCCAGTTATATGAGCAGTATGTTTTCTCGATTCAATAACTCAGCCGAGCGTAATGGAAAAGTATCCACAGACATTGAGTGACATTTAATTTATCTTGCATTCTCGTAAATATTGTATTAACTTTGGTACTGGCCTGCGGCTTCGTGGGTAAATAAAGCTTTGTAATGAGCAAGAATATTTTTTTGTAAATAAATACATATTATACATAGAAAACACCCAGACCAATACAAACAGACATGTTCATGAACACAAATGTTTGTACTGTGCGGGAATCGAACCCACGACCCTTGGTTCAGAGGGCATAGGTCACTACCAAATGAGCCACCGAGCCTGTCCTTGATTGGTAAACAAGATGGCTGGCAAGTGCTATATGCGAAAAGCCCAGGATTGAGCATTCATCATCTTCATGAGCATGGGCTCAGCAGTCCGCTGTTGGACATAGATCTCTTTAGTTCTACACCACTTTGGGTAAACATCCGGATGCGTTGGCGATCGCAGGGCATAGCTCCTCGCACCGGTGACGCTTGAATCTGATCGAGCTCGGACTCAATCCGATTCAAGTCTGACGAGTCTGACGACTCGGAATCGGACGACCCTGCTCATAAGGCAGAGATCACTACCTAATGAACCATCGAGCCAGAGCTAAGGATATTATAAAATACAAGACTTCCTAGACGATAATATTACATGGACATAATGAGCTGATCGCCTGCACTTAACAAATATTGTATTAATGTATGACATCAAAAGTATGATGATTATGTATATTTAAAAAAAAAGCCAAAATTGATGAGTTTCTTGCGGCACTTCTTCTCATCAGGCCTCATCCTTATCACGTCGAAGTGCTAGTAGGGAAAAAAAAGTTTGACGTGCAAAAGAATTTACTTGTAAATCTATTTGCAGAAATAATTTTTTTTATTTTTTTTATTTTATAGTTGTTTTTGTATAATATGGACTCCATCTCACGTGTAGAGTTAACGCTTACGTTCCGATTTTTTCTTTCGAGGTACGAAATCCTAAAAAGTCACCATACAATTATGCTCGGGTCACGTCGGACTTCAAAGCCATTTCCCATACATTGTCCGCGTGTTGCCGATCATGGCGGTGTCCCGACTGATTGGCCAATTTGTCGTGTGACGCCTGTGATCGATGACGATCCTTTGAAAGCGTTCGCCTGTTCAGATGACGTATCGTTATATGGTAAAAGTAAAACTTTGAGGTGGGAACAAGAATACGCGGGGTGAAAATAGTTCTCATAAAAACACATCGATCAAACTGACACCATTTCGGAATCCAGTATTCTACAATTTAAAGAAAACCTATACCTAATTAGCCTTACTAACTAAGTGTACTTCTATTAACATTATGTTTGTAACGGTACGCCTATGGTTTGAAAATAAAAAAATATATTTATGTTTTGCTACATACATCAGATGTACGATATATTTTATGAGATATATATCAGGGTCTGTTAGTTCAACGCACAGATATAATCTGTTCCAACTAATTGGGTTTTAAAGTTGAATCTCATTAATCTGGAATCGAAATTGAACTATTCTCTCGTATACCGCAGTCAGATAACATTGACCGCAGTTAATAACTTTATAGCAAGCGTTACGGCTCTACCTCATTAGGACACCATAGTCGCACCATGGAATCAACAAAATAAAAGTACCCATATCATCATCATCATCATCAGCCTATTGCAGTCCACTGCTGGACATAGGCCTCTCCAGTTGTTCGCCACTTAGAGCAAACATCTGGAGGATATACCCATAATCGCCACGCTGGGCAGGCGGGTTGGCGATCGCAGGGCGTAGCTTCTTGCTCCGGTGACGCTGCTGCCCGTCACCGTATTTTATGTTACGCAATTGTGATGGTTATACCGCCACCAGTCGGTTGCCAGCGCCTCGTTTGCTATTCGGCAGGATGCACCACGGGCAGGTGAGGATGGCTTGGAGCGAAAAGGTGATAGGTCGCTCCCTTACATCCCTTACCACCCATATACATAATGTATACAGTTGGAAGTCTATGTATAGTTACGAGTACTACTATATCGGTAGAGCTATTAAGCCTAAGACTCTAGACAGACGAACCGCATTTGAACTGCAATCCAATCGCAAATTGCAGTTCAGGTTTTTTTTTTTTTTTTTATAGTGACTCGACATAATGGCTTCCCTACACCTGATGGAAAGCGAAAGAGAAGCCCAAGTCGCTGTGACAACGGGCAAGTAACTGGTCAGTTACCTGTCAGTTGCCACCGCCATGCCGGCCCAACCCTAACCCCCCACGAGCTCCGGAAACCCTACTCACCGGCAGAAACACGACCCAGAGGTCATTTGACTGCGGTATTCTATAGGGTGGAGGTCCTTCCCCGGACGGGCGGCTCAATTCGAGCGAAGATTCGCTATGCCCTACCTCTCTTAAAGTTAGTGCAGTTTAAATGCAGTTGACACGACTGCAATAGAACTCTTGTCCATTCAAGTCACTCCACACATCCTCAACATTCTTATCTTTGCGACATGCATTCTTCTTTCATGCGTCTTCATAATAGGACAGCACTCAAATCCAAAAAATACGACAGGATTATGATATTGAGCATAGTAGGGCATAGCTTCTCGCTTCGGTGACGCTGTTGCCCGTCATCGGGCTGTGGTATTTAGCTACGTCTTCAATTGTAATGGTTATACCGCCACCAGTCGGTTGCCAGCGCTTTGTTTGTTATTCAGCAGGATGCACCACGGGCAGGTGAGGTTGGCTTGGAGCGAAAAGATGATAAGCCGCATCCTTACATCCCTATAGGTAGAGCTAGAGCATCTAGAATTAGGTATTAAGCTTTCCTCGCTTGATAGAAAGACCAATGACGTCACAATGGTGCACTTGTGAGACAGGACTTAGCTGATCTGTGGCTACAGCAATCGGAACGCAAAATGTTAGAATTTTGTCGACAAGCTTCGAAAACTTTTAATTGGCCGCTCCCTTAACAAATGTAATGTGGTTTTGTTACTTCTGCGGCTGTGTTTAGTAACGCAAAAGTTTCACTGTTAACTCTCTATGTAGGTTCGCTTGAAATTTTACGAACTTCGGTTGGGTACAAACATTGGAAAATAGTTTAGTAATACAGGGTTGTAATAAATATAATGCTGGATAGTAATATAATAAGGTTTTAATTACTATAATAATGATCTAAACTAAAACTATCACCTTATCTTTCCGAGCCTGCCCGTGGTGCATCTTGCCGAATGACGAACTAGGCTTTAGCAACCAACTGGTAGTATAGGCGTAATATAGGCAGGATTGAAGGCCTATTGAATACCACAGACCGAAGACGGGCAGCAGCGTCACCGGAGTGAGGAGTTACGCCCTGCGATCGCCAACCCGCCTGCCCAGCGTGGCGATTATAGGAAAAGCCTCCAGTTGTTTGACCAAAATGGTGAACAATTGGAGAGGCCTATGTCCAGCAGTGGACTGCGACAGGCTGGTGATGATTATGATGTAGTTTTTAATTTTGGTAGATATATAGCATAATTAATTTTAATGCCATAGGTACATTATCTATTCAGCTAGCAATCTTTATCGTACCTATTGCTGAAGACGAAGCGTATTGCAGTTGGAAAACGATCATTAAAATTGAGGTTGTACATCTGTATGGGAAAGAAAAACCATTTGCCGACAGGTGTACTTCCTGCCCGTCTGATTTCAATATTAATATAAAAAATATTATAATAAATTTAAATCGCAAATTACAGGAAAGCTAATGGAATCTTTACCTAAGTACAGTCAGTAAGAGAGGAGAGGCACATTAAGAGAGGTAGGGCATAGCGAATCTTCGCTCGAATTGAGCTGCCCGTCCGGGGAAGGACCTCCACCCTATAGAATACCGCAGCCAAATAACCTCAAACAAATACAAATCTTTCCTCTTTATAATATTAGTTTAGATCATCATAACATATCAAATATCACTTAGATAGATCCTGGATAATACATATACATGCTGCCTACCTGAAGAAGCAAAAACAGTATATTACACGCTCAAGTATACAAGGCGATTGTTGGCAACATACAAGAATATTATACATGTTACAACAATGGGAGCGAACATGACGGCACTGGAAGCTTCAGACGCGCACCTCCGTTATTCTGTCCGTAGCAGACTTTAGCATAAGGGAGGGGCGGTAGCGAAGTAAACAGAAGCCTATCTTTTCCCTCCAAACCAACCTCTCCTTGGTGCATCCTGCCGAATAACAAACGAGGTGCTGGCAACCGACTGGTGGTGGTATAACCATCACAATTTCAAGGCGTAACTAAATACCACAGATCGATGACGGACAGCACCGTCACCGGAGCTAAGCCACGCGCTGCGATCGCCAACCTGCCTGCTCAGCGTAGCGATTTTAGGTGTATTTTCCAGTATTTGGTTAGTCTCCTTAAAGATTAACTATGATTAAAAATACGGTCAGGAGAGTTACTACAATTGAGCCTCGGTAGTATAAGAATTCTTATACTTATTTACGGTTGAACAGCACCCTCCTTTGCCTTACACCGTCAAATTCAGCTAACGCGATTAACTCGACTGGGGCAGACACAAACGAGGCTTCAATGTTTGAACTTAATTACTGTATTGGCGCTTATCATTCACTCGCATGACACAATAACTAACATGTTGAGTTAGTGGGGGGAACACCGCGGAGTTAATCCTAGACGAATTGTTAGCGGGTGTGTACGCAAGGATATGTTTTAGTCGCTAATAGTGGATGTTAATAATGAAATGAAAATACCTTTATTAACATAGACTTCCGTTTTGGGTTTCCGGAGCTCGTGGGGGGTTGGGGTTGGGCCGGCATATGCGGCGGTATGCTTCGGCGTTGCCCGTGTCCCTGCAACTTGCTGCCCACTGGCGACACAGGGGGGTTTAGTGGGTATACCCTCCTATTTCGGGAGGTGTGAGTCCCACACACCATGTCACCTCCCCCCGGAGGTGGCATGACGGTGCCTAATGCATTCCCCTCTAAAAAAAAAAAAAATGGGCCGGCATGGCGGTGGCAACTGACAGGTAACTGACCGTTGTCACAGCGATTTGGGCTTCTCTTTCGCTTTCCATCAGGCGTAGGGAAGCCATTATGTCGAGCCACTATAAAAAGAAAAAAAAAACTTAAAATAACTGACTGGCTCGGTGGCTCAATTGGTAGTGACCTCTGCCTTCTGAACCAAGGGTCATGGGTTCGACTCACCCGGGACAAACATTCGTGTGATGAACATTT
>CM062098.1:2809169-2942392 GCA_031163375.1 Conogethes punctiferalis | reverse complement strand
GTCATAATCACATACAACACAACACATTACTCGTAATTAATTTATTTTACATATTAATGTAAATAATGTACTCTTAGTACTTATTTATAAATCTTTGTTTAAAACGGTTTTTAAGACCCTAAATTTCTAAAAACAGGAATTAGATGTACCTACTGTGTTTAAATATCAGTAAACTTATACCCTTCTATCGCATAACGCAATAGAATTCCTCAATTCATTTTAATAAGCTAGCAAAAAGTAATTGTCAATCAACTTTATGATTAGAAAAAAATCCATAAATATAGGTAGTGACTGTTGAATTAACATAACAAACAGGTGTTAACATCCAGTAAGATTTCATAGATGTCCATAAAATTATGTTATATGATTAGATTAGATTTAGATTTTATTTTAGATTTTTAAAACAGATCTGACTATGATTGATTATTTTATATGCCGACTAATAGTAATTGATATTAAATTATATTTGCATATAATTAATAAGCGATTAGGTGTCCGTTAATAATGTTCTAAGTGAATACCTAACCGTTGTATAAAAACAACCATGCTTTGTATACATAACTGAAGTTCCTAGGTGTTTTTTTTTCATGCGAACATAATAAAAAAATACTTTTCGCATAACAGTTGTATCCAAAATATTTTTTATTTTCGATAAAATCTTACAAAGACGTCGGTGAAAAAAAAATCAGTAAACGTTCAGTTTGTACTAATAACAACATGCATTGGAAATTTATAAACCTGTTTTACTAAAAAAACTTGGGGATATAAATAAATTTACCTAAATATTCAATATACAACCTATAGGAATACACACACTTTGATGTAGAAAAGCGACTCTATATTATATGATTACGAATGAAATAAATAATACTAATATTAAAAAATAAAACATTATACCTTAATACAATCTCGCATTTTAAACACGATTTTACTGCC
The DNA here is from genome assembly GCA_031163375.1 of Conogethes punctiferalis. Lineage (NCBI taxonomy): Eukaryota > Metazoa > Arthropoda > Insecta > Lepidoptera > Crambidae > Conogethes > Conogethes punctiferalis. Next base: position 2,941,456 of record CM062098.1, on the reverse strand, counting down.
AATTTCGAAAAAAGATATATTGACTCGGTAGTGAATTTACACAAAAAAATGCGTAGAAGGAAAAATTGACTTTTTTTCGTAACATGCACAATGACTGGAATAAGTGAAAAGTACTAGGAGCGCATTGATACGTAGGATTCTATTTATAGGTTGCGTTAACTTTCCTATATGTCATTAAAAAATCATTTTTCTTAAAAACAAAAATTTGCGTCGCCGACTTCTTACAAATCTGTGCGTCAGGACGCAACTTTAAACGTTCTGTTCGCTCAATCAATCACTGATCTTGTCACGATTGTAAAATTGGAGAATTTTGCAACGAGCATAAATAAAAATGTATGTATAAACTCAGAACGCTTCCTACCAAACACCTAAACCAAATTACTCCATTATTTTCCCTTTTTACTAATGTATTGATCTCCCCGTGTAAAATAAACTCAATTTTAGTAAAACGGGTATAGAATGATCTATGGTAAATATTTACCATGAAGTCACAAAGCGTGTTTAAAACTACCATTTCTTGTTAGACTATTTAAAATAGTCCAACATCCACAAACGACTATTACACAACCTGTCACTAAAATAAAAATCAACGATGTACGCAAGCGTTTGTCTATGAAATTCAAACTAAATGGGCTTCTTAGATTAAAAGCAGTCTTATATAATTTTTTAATTATTATATTTTATCTACTACTTATAGACACATTACTATTTAAAACGGCTAAAGACTATGCCCAATCAATTTTCGACTTCCATGACTGAAACAAGCTTACGTCCTAAGTATATAAGACTAATGCAGTCATAAAATAAAACATATAGGTATGCCACTTTGCCTAAATCGGCATTATCAGTAATCATATCATTTAAACTTACTTGCACAAAATGATACGCGTATAAAGATTTAATTTTCGCTTTAGCCTATACATAAATATCGCACACATAATGCAATAGTGTCATAATATAAAATGTGTCCACTTTTTTTCTAAATTACAGACTAAAATATATATTACATTTCATGTTGGAGTTGTAGGGACACAAAAGTTTCCATAAAAAATATCTGACGTAAGTAGTGTTTTAAATATGTTTATTAAAGAGGACCTTAGCGGTATTTACTAGACAACAGGGGGCGTGGAAAGCATTTTTTTCCACTTATAAAAAGGTCCATGTGCAAATTTTTTTTTATCATGTATCCTACTATTCTGTATCTGCTATTCCGAGCAGGCGTTCTCGACTTACAATCGAATAGGTCACTCAAAATTCGTACTATTTTCGACTATGACACTATTGCACTAAGCGTGCCCACGCGCCGTGCTCACGACGAGGCAACAACTGAGCCGCCTACACCGCCCCCACCCGCCGCGCCCGCCCGCCTACAAAATCCGTAACACTTCCACACCCTAAACAGCACAACCCTCGGGAGCTAGCCTTGGGATTCACACGACTCCCTACGTCGGGCCTCAGCAGCTCCGGCGCGAATTTGTCTCCGCTCAACAACTTATCAGAGACGACTTCTCAGCTAGTCGGCGACACGCTCCGATCACGTATTCAGTTAGTTTTAACGTCCCGATCGGACGTCCACGGCGTCCGCCACGACGTCCGGAGTGGACGCGTCCGGCGTAGCGCGATCGGCGCTTTCCGGTGTGTACGATCGACGCACACGAGTGACGGTAAGGAGCGTGCGTCGACTTCGTTCACGAATATATCGTCGTAGGTCGCCATCCCGCGCCCGGTTATTTTCTACATCGGGGATGCGGGCAAGTCGTTGAGCGAAGCCGGTGCGCTTGCGGCGGGCGTGGGGCGCGTGGGCGTGGGGCGTGGGCGGGGGGGGACAGGGCGCGGGTGGCGTGGGCAGCGGTGCAGCGGCGCGGGGACGGAGCGCGGGCGCCAGCGCGCAGGGGCGGCGCGGGGGACAACACTCTACGGTACCTCTGTCGCTTTGCAGCATCACGCGGAGGTAGATCGGCTGAAACGGATAAGGAAATAAATATGTACCTTTATCCTATAATATTTGGCTGGCAAGTGCCGGATGAGAGAGGCCCAAGATCGATCAAATCGACTCACTACGAAATGCTGATGATGATGATCATGGTCTTTATCCTACCTGATCACTAGACAATTTTGGTTATTGTTGGTTCTCTATTGAGGTGAAAAATTTATAGTTTCAGAGTTATTGTCTAAGAGAGCGACCTATCACCTTTTCGCTCCAAGCCATCCTCACCTGCCCGTGGTGCATCCTGCGAACAACAAACGAGGCCTCTGGCAAACCGACTAATGGCGGTAAATCCATCACGATAGAAGGCGTAGCTAAATACCACAGGCCGATGACGGGCAGCAGCGTCACCGGAGCAAGAAGCTGCGCTCCTGCGATCGCCCAACCCCCCGCCTGCCAGCGTGGCGATTATGGGTATAGTCCGCCAGAAATTTGCCCTAAGTGGCGAACAACTGGAGAGGCCTATGTCCAGCAGTGGACCTGCAATAGGCTGATGATGATGATGATGATGTCTAAGAGATCCAATAAGAAGAGAGATAATAAAACCTAATTTGTCAGAAATAGTTGCAATGTAAAGATCGCTCGAGCCTGTGTTAGTAACATGATTCAAGATAATTAAAGACTGGACTCTGCGATACAAGCTAAGCTTAGTGCAGAGTTCGCTAGTTTTAAGCTTTCTGTAATTCTTTTTTGGCAAATAAATTATTTATTATTACTATTAGAGACAACACCGCTGTGATGATTTGTTTACATAATTAAAAAAACTTTTAATTTTTTACTTTTATTATTTGCAAAAGCAGCTTAGAATAATTAAATAATAAATTTGTCTTTTATTCACTAATAAGAATTAAATATGTATCATGTTTTTTTATATGTCATGTAAATTGATCAAAATATATATTTTTATTGCTTTTTGATGACAGACGAGCAAGCGACCTGTCTTCAACAGTAACCGACGCCCATGGACATCAGGCAATGCCGGGGTACAGCCATGCCACTGCTTGTGGCGTAACTACAGGGTGGCATGCCGGCCAAAATGCCACGGGCCCCCAGTCGCAGAGGGAGAATCCAAACTGCCAACATTTATTATTACACGTTTAGTGAAAATCCGATAATTTGCTACGGGCCTCGTATGGTAGAGTTACGCCACTGGCCACTGCTCCTACCGTGAACAACGGTCTCGTCAAACCATAGTTTGAAAAAGGACATGTCGATAATGTCGATAAATGACAAACGATGTATTAATAGGGCGGTGTTGCTGACTGTTTACTGACATACCAAATTTAAAAAAAAAAAAATACAGGTTATTACCGTCTTTTTTTACCTTATGATCACCCATGCAAGCCGTGTCCCCTATGACTCCATACTCGCTCCTCTTACGAGCGGCGCCTCCACCAGCCGTCGCAGTTCAGAGGACACCGCGTCGCACGGCTTGGGCGAGCCCTCCGATTGGTTGCGGACCAGCTTGCGACGATCGGCGAGCCGTCTGAATCTGATACCCTGCGAAACGGTGTTGTCCCAATATGATGCACGTTGGCAAAATTGATAACCTTTCCCTCACCGCCCTCAGCGAAACTGGTAAGACGAATGGTTCGTACGAGTTATACTCTTTACGAATACTATGAAGTCAGATACAAATTTGAACGGGCCTAAGCCTATGTTTCTTACTGCTGTCGGATTCCAGAACATTAGACCCAAAACAATTTAGGAAAAATCTAAAAAACAAAAGAACAAGTGTTTTTTTTTGTTCATTGTCTCAAAAAAAAAAACTCAATTTAATAGAAAAATAGTTGCCAATAATTACCCCATTTCAAACGGTGTTATTTAAATACGTTATATTTTGAGTTACGTCACTATTGTTTTATAATATTACGAAAATGTTCTATTCCTTTCAGCTAAACATAATGTGATCACATAACAATAGGTAATTTTAACAAAAACCTATATAATATTAGACCATAGTTTTCACAAGCACATACAAAAAACTATATACATATACACTGTGACTGTAAAATCGAGGAAATTCTTTTAAGAGGTGATAAGAATATGTCTATCCTATCATCACTACATAGTGTAAAACAAAGTCGCTTTTCGTTCTGTCTGTCCCCATGTATGCATAGATCTCAACAGCACGCAACGGATTTGATGCGGTTTTTTTAAATAGATAGAGTGATTAAGGGAAGGTTTACATGTATAATACCGAAGCGAGGGCGGGTCGCTAATTTACATATAATAATAAAAAAATCTTATTTCCAAGACATAATTTATTCGAAATTTTTCCATATACTATACACTACTGCGGGTTGTGACTTTGACACGCAAACGCGCGTTTCGACGCGGTTAGTGACCTTTGTAGAACAGCTGATTTTGCGTGCATAGTAAAGATAAAATGAAGAATCTAAATCATTTATTGCAAGAATTAATTCTTATAATGTGTGTGATATTTTTAATAGAAATGCAAAGCTACGAGTAGTTATTTAAAGGATTTCCTTGGTTTACCGAACATAGTGTCAAATAGATAGAAGGATAGAAAAATGTGGAGCGAATTCTTGAAAGAAATGTAAGCGATCCTCATCACGCCTATGACAGCTTGCTTAAGTGCCGCTTCGCCCCGTAAAAGACCCAAGACTAAGAAGAGGGGAACACTTGTGCTGGAAGATAGGCTGTTGATTCACATACACATACAGCAAACTGGGTCTACCTGGAGTAGATGGCTTGTACGCCTGGTCGGGTCGGCGATACTTCTCCTGTTCCCGGTAGCGAATTGCACACAAATGTCATTATGTCACTACGAAGCTAGGTCATGCAGTTAGAGGTATGTCAATTAATCCCTTTACCAGGTGCGGTGGTTAATACATTTATATAGAGAATATTTATCAAAAAATATATTCGTGTATTAACTAATTTATCGTAAAAAAGCTACAAGAATCTTCTACATATAAAAAACTACCATCAAATCTGTAATAGGAAACTACCACTTGATCTTCTATCGAAAATCTACCATCAAATCTGTAATAGTAAACTACCACTTGATCTTCTATCGAAAACTACCATCAAATCTGTAATAGGAAACTACCACTTGATCTTCTATGGAAAACTACCATCAAATCCGTAATAGGAAACTACCACTCATTCCTTCTATGGAAAACTACTATCAAATCCGTAATAGGAAACTACCACTTAATGCTTCACAAAATACTACTTTATTCATCTACAAAGGATTTAAAACGTTAATGATTTTTAACATTTATATGGTCACTGTAAGATGTTGGGACACTACTAGGGACTGAATAATTAATAACCGACTGGTATTACATAGATTGTGTATGACTGGCTCGGTGGCTCATTGGTAGTGACCCCTGCCTTCTGAGCCAAGGGTCGTGGGTTCGATTCCCACCCGGGACAAACATTCGTGTGATGAATACTTGTGTTTGTTCCGTGTCTCGGGTGTTTATAAATTGTATTATAAGTATTTATTTGTGGTACCTTCGTTGTTCTGATACCCATAACACAAGCGCTTAAGTTATTTACTTTGGGATTAGAGCAATGTATGTGATGTTGTCTAATATTTATTTATTTATTATTTATAACAAATTTGAATGCTGTTATATTAGACCCTATTGTATGATGTTATGAAGAATACTCTTCCTTGCCTATTTCGGCAACGGCGTTCAGGCAATTTACACAGCTGACTGTTAGACCCCTATTACGTGGCCATAGAGTCCGTATCCGCTCGTACCTGGCGTTGATGGCCAATATTAGTAGGGATTCAACTGTGATATCAGACCGATTACGTGGCAATAGAGTCCCCTATTTGCTCGTCTGTACCTAGAGTTGATGGCCAATAATTAGTAGGGATTCAACTGTGATATCAGACCGTATTCCGCGGCCATAGCGTCCCTATTTGCTCGTCTGTACCTAGAGTTGATGGCGTGCTGCACGCTGGTGGGGTCGGCGATGCTCTTGCGGCTGACGCCGAGGCCGGGCACGCTTAGCACGTCCAGATCGGCCGCGCTGCTCTTCTTCTCCAGGGTCTAGCCGGGACTGGACTGAAATTATGTTTTTTTTTATAATGGCTCGACATAATGGCTTCCCTACGCCTGATGAAAGCGAAAGAGAAGCCCAAGTCGCTGTGACAACGGGCAAGTAACTGTCAGTTACCTGTCAGTTGCCACCGCCATGCCGCCCAACCCCAACCCCCACGAGCTCCGGAAACCCTACTCACCGGCAGAAACACGACTCAGAGATCATTTGACTGCGGTATTCTATAGGGTGGAGGTCCTTCCCCGGACGGGCAGCTCAATTCGAGCGAAGATTCGCTATGCCCTACCTCTCTTATTTACTAGCTGGCTACACAGTAAGGGAGCGACCTATTACCAATCGGTAGTGCCTCTGCCTTCTGGAGCCAAGGGTCGTGGGTTCGATCCCCACACATTACAAACATTTGTGTGCATGAACTTGTCTGTTTGTATTGGTCTGGGTGTTTTCTATGTATATTAATGTATAATATGTATTTATTTTACGAAAAAATGTATATCTAAGTAAGTTTATCAGTTGTCTAGTACCCATAGTACAAGTTCGGCTTAGTTGGGGCTAGATGGCGCTGTGTGGCCCAGCGTGGTATGTCTTGGGTTATTTATTTGCTCCAAGCCATCCTCACCTGCCCGTGGTGCATCCTGCCGAACAACAAACGAGGCTCTGGCAAACCGACTGGTGGCGGTAAAACCATCCACGATAGAAGAAGTAGTCTAAATGCCACAAACCGAGCGTCATCGAAGCGAGGAGCTGCGCCTGCGATCGCAACCCGCCTGCCCAGCTTGGCGATTATGGTATATCCTCCAGATGTTTGCCCCTAAAGTGGCGAGCAACTGGAGAGGCCTATGTCCAGCAGTGGACTGCAATAGGCTGATGATGCTGACTTTTTTATGTCACTACGGGTTTGCGCGACGCAGCCGTAAGGCTGCACATATACTAAGAATGTTACCTGGTGATTCTGCCTCGCAGGGGATCCGGATCTGGCGGGACTGCTATCTGAAGACGAGACCCCTCCCGCTACTATCCGTTGATTCCGCTAAGACTTCCTGCAAAATATACGTCCAGGTTTTATCATAATCTTTCTCGTAGTCCACTGTTGGAACAATGGCCATCTCCAATTGGGTCTTTTTTTTTATAGTGGCTTGACATAATGGCTTCCCTACGCCTGATGGAAAGCGAAAGAGAAGGCCCAAGTCGCTGTGACAACGGGCAAGTAACTGGTCAGTTACCTGTCAGTTGCCACCGCCATGGCCGGCCCAACCCTAACCCCCCACGAGCTCCGGAAACCCTACTCACCGGCAGAAACACGACCCAGAGGTCATTTGACTGCGGTATTCTATAGGGTGGAGGTCCTTCCCCGGACGGGCGGCTCAATTCGAGCGAATATTCGCTATGCCCTACCTCTCTTACTCTACTAGTCTACTTTGTATAGCATGTAACGGAACGACCTATCATCTTTTCGCTCCAAGCCACCCTCACCTGCCCGTGGTGCATCCTGCTGAATAACGAACGAGGCTCTGGCGACCGACTGGTGGCCGTATAACTGTCACCGGAAAATAGCAAGAATCGTAAGTTGATCAATTTCCTAGGTAGTTGATTAACTTCCGGAAAATGATAAACGGCAGTTGAAATGTATTATTTAACGTATGTATTTTAGTAAATTGATCATTTTACGGGGTCTTGCCGTCCGACGAAGGTGAGGTGAACGTTGATTGGTTCAATGGCTCACGTGGCGTTATCCCGGCAACCAATCAGAGAACAGTGTATTAAGTTACGGGTAATAGTGCACCGTTAAATAGTACACTGAGCAACGATTGGCCCATTTGAGGACGATTTTACTTGTGTCAAAATCGTAAATTATTAAATGACTGTCAGGCTACCGTAAATTGATCAACTAACTGAAATCAATTGCGTTAAATAATACATTTCAACTACTGTTTGTTATTTTCCGAAAGTTAATCAACTACCTAGGAAATTGATCAACATACGATTCTTGCTATTTTCCGGTGACATAACCATCACGATTGACGGCGTAGCTAAATACCTCAGGCCGATGACGGGCCGCATAAATAATTCTGCTGTACGTGTGTATGTCATTGAACTCCTCCTAAACGGCTTGACCGATTTTAATGAATTTTTCTGTATGCGTTTGAGTGACACCCTTATTGGTTTATATTGTAATACTGGCAAATTTTTATTTTTTTTAAATTTATATTTCTTTTACGTTACTTAATACTCGTATTCTGATGTATTTACTTATGTCACTTCTATAAACTGAGTCAATCACAACAGTTTAGATTCACAAATCAGCCCGGCAGATGGCGCTGCAGTCGAAACCGTGCGAAGCCGGGGCGTGTCGCTAGTATGTATGTATAATAATTAAAATAGATTACCTAGAGGTATGCAAATGCCTGTTCTCCCCTGATCTCCCGGTGTCCTGGTGCTGTACCAGCAAACGCGCCGACTGGGAGAGCAGGATACGGTCGCACCACGCCGGGCATCTGACCACAGGAAGATAACTTATTTTGACACAGACATTCGTTTTTTAGACCTATTAGTTCGACAAAATAACTGCGTTTTTAACCACACGGACAAATCTTATTTTTCTAAGCATCAGTAATAATTAACGCACTTCAAAAAAGGAGGACATTTTTTTATATATAGTGGGTCGACATAATGGCTTCCCTACGCCTGATGGAAAGCGAAAGAGAAGCCCAAGTCGCTGTGACAACTGGTAAGTAACTGGTCAGTTACCTGTCAGTTGCCACTGCCATGCCGGCCCAACCCCAACCCCTCACGAGCTCCGGAAACCCTACTCACCGGCAGAAACACGACTCAGAGGTCATTTGACTGCGGTATTCTATAGGGTGGAGGTCCTTCCCCGGACGGGCGGCTCAATTCGAGCGAAGATTTTGTATGTAGGTATGTTACTAAATCACTGAGAATGGGCTATTCCACTATTTTCCACTTTGACTTGCTATCTATAGACTACCTCATTAAAGAATCATTGGCGAAAAAAATTTGTTCCGTAAGATCAATAGTCACAGAGTTATCACAATTTCAAAATCATCACTAATTGACGAGTCCAAAAACACTCCATACAAAACGGCTATGTGCGAGTGACGTCACTGGTATATTATTTCGCATGCCGCGTATACAAAGTTTGTTTGACAGCTATATTAAATATTGCGTTTGTGTAATTGGTTTCATAACAAAATATGTTATATTTAATGCTACTTAAAAGATGGTATAATATCTTTTAAAGGAATTTTCCACTTTGAAAATGGTATTTTTCTGTCAATTTTGCAGGCCTATTGTCGTTCCGTTTCGCAACTAATTTTAGTTGTGATTTGTTAAATAGGTTAAGTTTTACGGATACTTTCTGGTAATCAATAAGTAACAAGCAAAATCAATCGTAGTGGAATACCCTATTGTAAAATTTCTTTTTATTTTCTTTGAAAGGTTGTACTTCTATCTGTTACTAGCTGTGCTCGCGACTTCGTCCGCGTGGAATAGTAATTTTTTCCCTGTTTTTTTTTTTTTTACATTTTCCATTATTTCTTGGCTCCTAATAGTTGCCGCGTGATGTTATATAGCCTAAAGCCTTCCTCGATAAATGGTCTATTCAACACAAAAAGAATTTTTCAATTCGGGCCAGTAGTTCCTGAGATTAGCGCGTTCAAACAAACAAACTCTTCAGCTTTATAATATTCGTTAAGATATTACCTGGTCTTCATATAGTGTGTGGGCAGATGCACGTCCTCCTCGAAGGGGTAGGTGGGGGGGAACTTGACCGGGAACTCGTACAGGTGCGGCCGGAGCGCCTCTAGCTCGCGGTCGAACCGTTGGAGCTGTAACAATACGGATGATGACAAGGTATGAAAATGAAGAAAATAATTAGTCCGTCTCTTAGATAATAAAAAAATATAAGACCCGTATTTTTTGTTTTGTCGAAATAACAAGAAAATACTTAGATAAAGCGCATTAAAGTTACGGAGTGGGGGCTAACTATGTCACGTTAGAGTATATTTTGTACTCTAACGTGACGTCATGTGACATTTAAAATCAATGTATCTTCGTAAGTTTTTGAACAAGAGGCAAAATAAAAAATACGTATCCAATATTTTTCATTAATCTATCTGATGGACATTAAATTATTTTTTAGTCATCATCCCTATTAAAAGGTACACTTTCCGTCCTGCGGTATAGTTACCAAAAGGGACTAAACAGGCATTAATTTTGTATTTATCCTACGGCTGAGTTAGTTAAGTGTTTGGACATCTACGGCTGTGTTAGTTACACATGTGGACATGCTACGGCTGACTTAGTTACACATGTGGACATGCTACAGCTAAGTTAGTTAAATGTAAGGACATGCTACGGCTGAGTTAGTTAACACATGTAGACATGCTACGGCTGACTCGGTTACACATATAGACATCTACGGCTGTCTCGGTTCAAAGCCTTTTTTTTTCTAGAGGGGAATGCATTAGGCTTCATTCAGTCTTCGGCATGGTGTGTGGGACTCACACCTCCCAAAATGGGAGGGCATACCCACTAAACCCCCCCTGTGTCGCCAGTGGGCAGCAAGTTGCAGGATCTCGGTCCAAAGCCTTACCCAAGGCTCCCGGAACACTTTCTGATGGTCGGCATGAGCGAACTCCTTCTTGCCGACCGTGAGCACGACTCGGTCGTCCTGAGTGCGGAATTGAAGCTTAGACGCGTCCACGCTGGCGCCGTTTTGGACCCGACACGACGACAGGTCTTCTGTCACTTTCTGTGGAAATGGGTGAAAAAGGGATAGAAATATTAGTTCTATTTGTAACGTGCAATACAAAAAACAAAAGTGAAAATTTTGAAAAATCCATGACGGTTAGAAGTTTTTTTTGGCTAAAACGGTTCACGCCTAAAGGCGTTATTGATGGTCTGTTTAGTTTAGCTTAGATAGGAATGTAAGGGAGCGGCCTATCATTATTTCGCTCCCATCCAAGCTCACCTGCCCTTAGTTCATCCTGCCGAATAAGAAACGAGGCGCTGGCAACAGACCGCTGGCGGTATAACCATCACAATTAAAGGCTAGATACCACAGATCGATGACGGGCAGCAGCGTCACCGGAGCGAGAAGCTATGAGCCCTGCGATCGCCAAACCGCCTGCCCAGCGTGGCGATTATGGGTATATCCTCCAGACGTTTGCCCTAAGTGGCGAACAGCTGGAGAGGCTTATGTCCAGCAGTGGACTGCAATAGGCTGCTGATGATGATAGATTAACCATTAATCACTTACCTTAACCACGCCCCCAGTATCGGTTCTGAAGTTGAAGTCTCCGAATATGAAGTAGGGAGCTGCGTTCACGTCTGAGTGGAGGTGCCTCAATGTATGGCGGAGGGCGCGCCGCCTACTCCGGCAATATACCTGCAAGCAATGAAATGAGCATATTATTATAATAATTATGTATATTACTTTCTTTTAACCGACTTGAAAAAAAAGGAGTATGTTCTCAATTCGACTGATTTTTTTTGGCTGTAATAATACATTTCAACTACCGTTTGTTATATTCCGAAAGTTAATCAACTACCTAGGAAATTGATCAACTTACGATACTTGCTATTTTCCGGTGACATATCTAACGCTTAATGTGCTAGCCAAGTTAATAAGCTTACTAAATTACTCCAATCAATTATACCGTAATATTACTGTATAATGTTTATGACTGAGCATTAAAAATAACTCAATAAAAATAAAAATGCAGCGATTATGACAACTTTAATTTACCACCGACAGACACGGAACCATCTTAATTATTAGTTAGTAGAAAGTTAACGGCATAAAATAAAGCTAGTATTAGTAACGATTTGTAATTGGATAATTAAAAATCGTAAATATACGGATGTATATGGCACAATCGTAAAAGGTATAAAAAGTATTAAAATACAGGTTAACGATGTCTTGCGAAGCGATATGATACTCGTAGTCTCGTACAATAGTGCAGGTTTTATTCAACCTTTTTGATCGCTGTAAGCAAAAAGAACCGACTTGTTGACGACTCGATTGTCACCATATGATATTGGAAGTAGGTTTTTGTTAAAAAAATCTTTTATTACCCTTTGGGTACGAAACCCTAAAAAATACGGAGTACATCTACTTTGCCTCATCAAGGCGCCCCACCAGTGGGGCAAAGCAGATCGCTTACAAATTGTGTGTGTAATCTGCCCCACTAGGGCCATCACCTTAGTTAGACTATAGATAAATAAATAATAAATATAAATAAATATCAGACAACATCACATACATTGCTCCGATCCCAAAGTAAGTAGCATAAGCACTTGTGTTATGGGTATCAGAACAACGAAGGTACCACAAATAAATACTTAAATACAAATATAAACACCCAGACACGGAACAAACACAAGTGTTCATCACACGAATGTTTGTCCCGGGTGGGAATCGAACCCACGACCCTTGGTTCAGAAGGCAGAGGTCACTACCAATTGAACCACCGAGCCAGCCAGGTGGGTTTTAACTTACTTAATACTAGATCTCTTTAAGCGATCTACTTTGCCCCACTGGTGGGGCGCTGTGGTGGGGAAAAGTAGACGTACCTACTCAAAAATACGTAGGTATACTCACGGAGGGGAATGGTTCCATTGCCAGCAGGTTGGACGCGTCATGGAACAGGTGTATGTTGACGAATTCGACGGCAGTGCCGCGGACCAGCCAGCGCGTGCGCAGGAAACCCTTACGGGACCACTTGCACTGAAAGGGCATACGGTCTATTGGTGGATTAGTTCTGACGAGTGTTGTGTAAACGTTTTGTTTTACGATGATAATGGGCCTGTTTCCGTAAAAAATGTAATTAGTCCGTCTTTTAGATTGTTCAAAAATAAAAGACACGTATTTTTTCCATTTGTAAATTAGACGTTAAAGACCCCCACTCCTAAATTTTGATGCTTTGTATCTTTGTTATTTTTTGTTTAAATGAAAAAAGAAAAAATACGTGTCTAATATATTTTTATAATCTAAAATACGGACTAAATATAATGTAATTGTTTTGACCCTGGAAACATCCCCATTAAATAAATAACCCAAGACAGACGTGCTACCTTTTTCTTATCGGAGAAATGTCTTTTATGCAACAAGTCACTAGAGGGATTGACGGGGTATGTGGCTAGGGGTGAGAGCCTTCCCCTCTCCTAACAGTCTGGTGATGATGACAAGGCTGTCCTGGCCATCATTGTAGTCATTTAGAAAAAAAAACCTCACATTTTACCACTTTGGAAGAGTCTCTCGCGCAAACTATTCAGTTTAGAAAAAAATGATGTTAGAAACCTCAACATCATTTTAAAATACCTATCCATAGATACCCCACACGTATAGGTATGATGAAATAAAAAATGTTGAGTTTCAGTTCTATGTATGGGGAACCCCGAAAATTTTGGACTTTTTTCTGATTTTATTTTAAAATCTCAATGCGGTTAACAAAATATGTACATCTACGTACCAAATTTCAATAATGTAGCTCTTATAGTTTCGGAATAAACTGGCTGTGACATACGGACGGACAGACAGACATGACGAATCTATAAGGGTCCCGTTTTTGCCATTTTGGCTACGGAACCCTAAAAACAGCTATTTTATCACTTTGGATTATGTACTACATACCTCAGGGAAGAAATGTTGAGGGAACTTGGCCTTCTCTTTAGTGGTAACTTTCTCGATGTTCCCGGTGTGTACCTCCTTGCCGGCCACATCCACGTAAGCTTTCAGATCGAAGTCCCACATCTTGAGATCCGTCAGGGAAGAATGAGCGAAGTACATGTTGCCAAGAGCCTAAGAAAAAAAAACAATAAATAACCCATGACATGCCACGCTGGCACACATCGCCATCTAGCCGATAACTAAACCAAAGATTGCACTATGGGTACTTAGACAACTAATAAAGTTACTTAGATACTTTTTTTTGTATCACCAATGGATATGTCACGGAAAATAGCAAGAATCGTAAGTTGATCAATTTCCTAGGTAGTTTATTAACTTTCGGAAAATAACAAACAGTAGTTGAAATGTATTATTTAACGCAATCGATTTCAGTTAGTTGATTAATTTACGGTAGCCTGACAGTCATTTAATAATTTTACGATTATGACACAAGTAAATTCGTCCTCAAATGGGCCAATCGTTGCTCAATGTACTATTTAACGGTGCACTATTACCCGTAACTAAATACACTGTTCCCTGATCGGTTGCCGGGATAACGCCACGTGAGCCATTGAACCAATCAACGTTCACCTCACCTTCGTCGGATGATTTTACGGCAAGACTCCGTAAAATGATCAAATTTACTAAAATACATACGTTAAATAATACATTTCAACTGCCGTTTATTATTTTCCGGAAGTTAATCAACTACCTAGGAAATTGATCAACTTACGATTCTTGCTATTTTCCGGTGACAGATACAAGCTTGAAAAACTGTAAAGTCAATCTCCATATCCCATATGGGGTGGTCGTATTCTAAATCCGAAAACTAAATCCTTTTGCCGAAAGTTAAAAAGCAAACAAAACACTGCTCAATCCCCAAGACTCTTACCGTGAACTTCTCCGGCGAGCTAAAGTCCTCATCCAGGAATATCCTGATCTTGTCATACAGCCTCAGCTCGGGACAGTCCATCAGCCTCTGCACGAAGTCCTGGACATACTGCATGGACTTCTCGTACGCCTTGCCCCCCACTTCCTGGAGGTGCAGCGCGATGAACTTCGGGTCCATCCGCGCTACGGCTTGCAGGAACTCGGAGGTCCAGATCGGAAGCATGACTGATGGCTGCAAGAGCAACGTTGGTATTAATAGTTGCGACTGGTCTGACGGCTTTTGGTAGTGGATCTGTTTTCTGAACTAATCATCATCATCATCAGCCTATCGCAGTCCACTGCTGGACATAGGCCTCTCCAGTTATTCGCCACTTAGGGCAAACATTTGAAGGATATACCCATAATCGCCACGCTGGGCAGGCGGGTTGGCGATCGCAGGGCATAGCTTCTCGCTCCGGTGACGCTGCTGCCCGTCATCGGTCTGTGGTATTTAGCTACGCCTTAAATTGTCATGGTTATACCGCCACCAGTCGGTTGCCAGCGCCTCGTTTGTTATTTGGCAAGACGCACCACGTGCAGGTGAGGTTGGCTTGGAGCGAAAAGATGATGGGTCGCTCCCTTACATCCCTTTCTGAACTAAAGGTCTAATAATTTTTTTTATAGTATTTCGACATAGTGGCTTCCCTACGCCTGATGGAAAGCAAAAGAGAAGCCCAAATCGCAAGTATAGATAAGAAAGGAAACAAAAATCACTTTCCAAAATTGACCCGACCGAGAATCGAATCCGGAATCGACGTATCGCCACCATCGAGGTCGTCATAACATTCATAAGTAAACGTATAAAAAAGCGGTTTTTGACTAAGAATATTTTAATAGGACTATTATTACAAGTTAATTTTTTTATAGAATTATAGTTGACCAACAGGTCAACAAAAAAGCGTATGCATATTTAATTATATTCGTAGATATTGCAATCGTAACAGGATTTTAGGTTCGAAATTGATAACTTTGCTGTTAATTACGAACAAACATTAATGTTTGCATAATTAGGTACGATAAACCAGTACCTACAGTGCTTGATTTGGACTTGTAACCGGCCTACGTTAATTATGAACATGCTAGCTTGATGTGCGTTTTTTTTTATACCACTGGGTGGCAAACAAGCCTACGGCCCGCCTGATGTTAAGCGGTTACCGCAGCCTATGGACCTGCAACACCAGGGGCATCACAAGCGCGTTGCCGACCCCAACTCTCGGCTGCCGATGCGGCACTCCGGAAACCCTACTCACCGGCAGAAACACGACCCGGAGGTCATTTAGCTGCGGTATTATATAGGGTGGAGGTACTTCCCCGAGCGGCTCAACTCGAGCGAAGATTCGCTATGCCCTACCTCTTATCTTTTTGTCTACTTCGGATTCAGGGCTAGATTATTAGAAATGTTTTGTTAGCTCCACGCATCCGGGGGGTACGTCACCTATAACTAGGCCCCTCTTTCCCACTGGGCACTATGGGCACGTGCCCAGGGCCCCGTGATCGAATGGGGCCCCCTAGTTCTTGCCAGAGTACCAAATGATAACTGATATTTAGGTCATAGGGGCCCCATGATCCTAATGTGCCCAGGGCCTCAAATAGTTTAAAGACGGCCCTGCCTACAACGAATACATAATAAAGGAGTGGCCACACATTCGAGTTATGTGCACCAACGTAACGTTTTGCGCCCAATGCACCAATGCGTGTATCGGTACTCAGTACTTTGACACAATGAAGACATTGAGCGCGTTAGTATTGGGCATTGGACAGTGATTGGACGCAAAGTTGAAGCCAATGTGTGGCCGCGGCATAAAGCGAATACCTATATTATCATATGTCAAATCACCAATCTAGAAATGACAGTTCGACACAATACGAGTGACGTTTACCAAGTTGGCCCTTTGAACACAGGATGTCACGCAAGAAAAGGGCTCCCTTGGGTACGGAAGTATATCTACGAATAGCTATAGGTAGAATACATAGTAATGTGCCGTTCGCACAAGCACTCCCTAAGGAGAAACGTAGAGTCTTTTATTATTAAGTCGACTGTGTATCTATTTTGATGTGTTTGTACAGCGTATACTACACACATATATGTAGAATGTGTAATGTGAGTTTGTTCACTAAATAATAAATAAATCCCCCCACACATTGGGCATCAGACACTCAGTTTCAAGTGTGCACACAAATGTGTGTACTGTGCGGGAATAGAAACCCGCAATCATTCTGTCAGAGCTCACTACCACAGAACCAAAGTTTTATTAGCCCTAAGTGGCTAATAACTGCCCTCCCCGGACCAGGAGTGCCGGCCGCTTATCATCTGCGGCTGGCCAGGGCAGGCAGGGATGTGGCTATGCTTCGGCGCTATCCGTGTCCCTGCAACTTGCCCACTGGCGACACAGGGGGGTTTAGTGGGTATGCCCTCCCATTTTGGGAGGTGTAAGTCCCACACACATTGCCGGCTCCCCCCGGAGGCGGCATGACGGTGCCTAATGCATTCCCCTCTAGAAAAAAAAAGTGGCTAATAACTGGAGAAACCTATGACCAGCAGTGGACTACGATCGGCTACGATCATCATCTGCTTAGTAGTTTTAACACCGATCGACTGACAGACAAGATATTCTTAGTATGAAAATAAGCATTTTAGTCCCAGATAGTTTTATAAACCGTGAGTATCAACTAAAACAGATTTCCTATTGAACATTATTTATACGAAGCGTTAAAATTAATAACAAATCAGTAGACCTGTAAACACATCATGTTTGACTGGTACCAGCAACTTTTTACGTCTTTTCCTTTACAAATTTCATCAAAACCGTATCATAAAATATAGACCATGTTTACCTTTAATAGGGTGGCCAACAGTCCCGCAATTCGCGGGACTATAAAATAAAATAATTTATTTCTAAAAAGAACACTTCAGTCTTGTTGTGGATAAGGGTTAGCTTGACGGAGGGGCCGGGGTTTAAAGTGGGTATTCCCTGCCTCTTTTCCATCTTGAGGCGTGGTGCCTTCCTCCAGTTCTTGAGAGCGGTGTGAGTCCCACATACCCTGTTACTCCCCCGGGTAGCGGAGAGGCGTAAAAGCATTTTCCTCGGCATAAAAAAGAGGTGTCCCGCATTGTCTTCTTATGAAGTTGGCCACCTTAACTTTGACCATACTAACAAGTAACCAGATAACCATACGTAGTACGTACAGTTAGTTAGTGGTTTAATATTATTAATTACGAACCGCATTAAACAGTAATAAAAAGCATTCATTGACGTCATAATCTATTTTAGCGTGTGATATCGGATTCACGGCCAAAACAAGCATTGCTAGTTAGCAGTTAATCGGCTTTTCCCATTCATTCCATCCATTTCCCATTTTCAACATTATCATTAGCCTGAAAACTTCCACTACTGGGCATAAGGCCTTCGCCAATTACAATTGTCATCTCGGAAGGGGTTTTTTTTTATAAAAGCACGACATAATGGCTTCCCTTCGCCTGATTGAAAGCGAAAGAAAAAGCCAAGTCGCTGTGACATCATCAGCCTATTGCAGTCCACTGCTGGACATAGGCCTCTCCAGTTGTTCGCCACTTGAGCAACAATCTGGAGGATATACTCATAATCGCCACGCTTGGCAGGCGGGTTGGCGATCGCAGGGCGTAGCTTCTCGCTCCGGTGACGCTGCTGCCCGTTACCGATTTATAATATTCAGCTACGCTTTCAATTGTGATGGTTATACCGCCACCAGTCGGTTGCCAGCGCCTCGTTTGTTATTCAGCAGGATGCACCACGGGCAGGTGAGGTTGGCTTGGAACGAAAAGATGATAGGCCGCTCCCTTACATCCTACGCATTACTATCCTTACGCTGTGACAACGGCCAAGTAACTCTGGTCAGTTACCTGTCAGCCACCGCCATGGCCGGCCTAACACGGAACCGGCTCTCTTAACACCGAATAACATACGAGGCTCTGGCAACCTATTGGCGGCGGTCGTCATGATTGAAGGCGTAGCTAAATACCACAGGCCGATGACCGGCGGCAGCGTCAACGGGGCAAGAAGCTACGCCCTGTGATCGCCTGTTCAGTTCGTCTGTGTAAAGCCTTCGGATGTTCGACCTAATTGGCGAAAAACTGGAGAGGCCCTATGTCCAGCAGTGGACTGCAATAGGCTGATGGTGTTGCTGATATCTATCATAGTAATAGCTATTATAGTGTTCAGTTCATGGAGATTGGGCGCCTCAACCATGACTGTCTCATAGCGTTTTATTGTCATTACCAACCTCTGCATTTTTGACGTTTAGAATCCGGAAAAAATATATTTTCCTAATCCAATAGATTTTAAGGCTACATTTACATATTATCAAGGCAAATACATAATATACTCTAACGTAACTAGGAACAGGAAAATAGTATTGTTCTAGCGAGACTGGTCATTAGCAGAAAATAAATTTGCCAGAAAAATTCATAATTATCTTGGTACAAACCACAGACGGGAGACTATGGTTATAGGTATGTTAGGATTCTGTTTCACGCCCCGTTCGAAAAACCCATGATTGTTATGTATCCTTAAAATAGTTCGATAGTCTATAACTATGTAGTTCCATATGTAATGTCTGTATGTGTCTCTGCCTGCCTACCCATCTGGGAGAAAGGCGTGACGTTATGCACGTATGTATGTACTTTTCTCTCTGCTACGAGGACTTCCTGCTCTTCTTTTAGTGTTAGCGTCCAAGTTTCGCAGCCATCAGATCAGTACTGTGGTCTGATAGCTGTTTTGTAGATGTTTTTGTAGCGATGCAGTGCAGCCTTGCACGAGGCATTGTCAAAGCTTCCCACCAGAAGAAAATTCTTATCAACAAAACAGTCATATAAAATCTTATTTCAAGATGACAGGTGGAGCCGCAGGCTTACTGAGTGGAGACCTCGAACTGGCAGCAGAAAATCGGGCAGACCCAAAGCACGCTAGTCGGACGACATCCAGAGAGTGGCCGGAAAGCGGTGGATAGGAGAAACCAGCAGCAGAAGTAGATGGCGAGGCTTAGGGGAGGCCCATGTTCAGTATTGGACTCAAAAAGGCTGACCATGATGATGATGAAAATCATATTTAGACATTCAATTCTCTTCTAATGTCTGTCGGCAGATTTCCCAAAGAAGCCAAGATTGAACTAATCCGATAAACACCGCTCAGCTCACCAATATCTTACAACGTTACACCGCAACGAAAACAGATAAAGCAATCAACTGTAATTAATGCATTTATGTACAATTCTAAACACAAGAATGGATGCCGGCTCTGTTGTTTTGTTGTAACGTCGGCACTCACGCACTCTCATTCAATAATGGCCATGGATAGTGACGTCACAACAAATATATGCATCTATTCTTTTAGATAAGTGTATGACATCATATCTGCGAAAGCCAAGCGTCTCTATTATGACGACAGATGACGTAAGCGGTATGGGAATTTTGAAAACGCTGCTCGCATTTTTAACCGACTTGTGAAAATGGAGGAGGTTCTCAATTCGACTGAATATTCTTTTTTGTTCGAAATAGTCCTGGTTGGTCCCATCCCATGGTCACCAATGAATTAAAGTCAGGTTTTTTTTGCTAATTAAAACTGTTGTTATTGAATGATAAGATGGTGGCAATGATGAGGGCAGACAGTCTTTCAAATATATATTTAACTACTAGCTGTGCCCGCGACTTCGTCCGCGTGGAATAGTTTCTTGGGTAGTGATTTTAATGACCCCCAGTGCCTGGCAGCTGGCAGCGGCGCGGCGTAGATCTCGGCGCACTTTATATACCCGCGCAAACGTACAGCAGGCTCGACGTGATTAGTTAAATCGGCGTAACTTTTTATTTATTGACCGATTAACATGAAACAAACACTAAATGTTAAGGGAAGCTTCCAGCAATATATTAGTGAAAACCGCATCTTAATCGGATACGCGGTTTCTGAGATTAGCGTGCACAAACATACAGACAAACAGACAAACCGACAAACAGACAAATATTCCAAAAATCATTGTTTTGGGTACTATTGCATTAATAAAGGCCTCCCATAATATTTTTTCACATATATCTTCCATGTACAGACAGCGATTCGTTACATTTTTATTATATGTATAGATTTTAACCTAAATAGCTGACTCACAAAGCACAGCCGAACCGAAACGTAAGGGTTTCACCCCTACGACGACTTTTCTGATACTTTTGGGTATATCATCAACAACTACCTAAATCCTGCTATTGAATTGTGTCTACATAATATGGAAAGGGAATCCGAAATGAGGTGATCTGGCAGAGAACCAAAGTCACCGACATAGCTCACCTGATTAGTAAGCTGAAGTGGCAGTGGCTGGCCACATCAGCCGTTGAACCGATAACCGCTGGGGTAAACGAGTTCTGGAGTGGAGACCGCGTATCGGCAAACGTAATGTAGGGCGCCCTCAGGCCAGGTGGAGTGACGATTTGCGCAGGACAGCCAGGCAAGTGCTGGATGCGAGAAGCCCAAAATCAACCTAAGAGGCGAAGATTAGGAGAGGTCTATGTCCAGCAGTGGACTGACACGAGCTGATGATGATGATGAAATATGTTAACAATATCGTTTTACTGGATGTATGTAGGATCCAGTAGTCTTAATGTGTCCATGGTTTCAGAAACACTCCACGTACAGCCCACAATATGCGTACCTATACTCGTATTTTCGCCAGCGTAAAACCTTGGCCTTAAATACAGAAAGTACAACTAACTTTCTTGGCAAAACGCCGATGGACACTTTGGGATAAATCTAATACAAACAAAATAACTTTTGAGTACCTTCGTTGATCTATTGGCGGAAACATAGACTTGGATGGAAATACAAGTCAATGGTCCACAGTTGATGCGTTTACTTTTTTTTTAGAAGGGAATGTATTAGGCACCGTCATGCCACCTCGGGAGGAGGGACATGGTGTGTGGGACTCACACTTCCCGAAATGGGAAGGAATACCCACTAAACACCTCTGTGTCGCCAGTGGGCAGCAAGTTGCAGGGACGCGAGTAACGTCGAAGCATACGGCCGCATCTCTGCCTGCCCTGGCCAGCCGCAGATGACAAGCGGCCGACACTCTTGGTCTGGGAAGGGCAAATATCCCTAACCCCGGCTTCCGGGCAGCAATAGGGAGCTCTCCAGGCAGACCTCGTGCAACGGCGTGGCTGCACCCACCACACCGCTACGATGCGTTGTATGCCCTCTGGCGACGCCCGGGCCGGGGCGGGCGGTGTAGAGCGGGCATCGTTCGCCAGGTCTCCTACACCGCCGTCATCTGCCGCAAGAGTTGCGTCAGTTCGAGGCCCTGTGCGACAGTGACGAGGACGGAGCGCTCATTGGCCCAGGCAGAGCAATGCCGAAGCGTATGCTCTGCAGTGTCCTCCCAGCCACTGTCGCAGTGACGGCATAGAGGATCAGGCTCTCGCGTTACAAAGGCCTGTACAAAAGTGGAATCCTATAGAGAGAAAATTCACAGCAAAATTGCTGACTATCATTTGCATGCGGGATAGATCGCATTAAATTAATTTAAGAAATTAACATTTTTGTTTCTGTCCGGTTTTCTGACTCGACATTTTCGATGCAAAAGGTCACCAACCAGCAAAAAGGTAAAGGTTATTTTTTGCATAACACCGCGTCAACGAAGATATTTAGTGTTATTATAAAATTTCTTACTAATTATCTATCTATACTTATAATAAATCTGTAGAGAGGTCAATTCTGTACATGAAATATATTTTCAAAATAACTATCAGGGGTGTGATCGATACTGATGCCGAAAATGCAATCAGTAAAATTTTTGTCTGTCTGTACAATATTTACGAAACTTTGTACAATTATTCTTTATACTCCTGGGCAGGTTATAGTATACTTTTCATCATGCTACAATCAATAGGAGCAGAGCAGTGATGGGAAGTGTTGGGAAAACGGGCGAAAGTTTTATCTGTATGTTTGATCGCGCATCACGCGAAAACAACTGCATGGAATTAAATGTGGTTTTCACCAATGTATTGCTAGAAGTCTAACCTAAAATTAAGGTACCATTTTATGGAAGTCCGTTATTTTTGAAACCCTATATCCACGCGTGTGACGCCGCCGGCACAGCTAGTTATAAAATATTAGGGAGCTGATTGGGTTAACAACAAAAGGGTCAGAGTTTTGGCACGATAGATTGGGTGAGTCTGTCAAATTTGGTGGAGCCAAGACATATTCATCATTATCTTGCAAACATCCACTGCTTTACATATGCCTCCGCCAATGGCAATTGTCATTTGGGGCGATTTGCCTTTAATTGCATCTTCTAAGTAAACGCTGCCCGTTTCCTGATATTCCCTTTATAATCTTCTACGACCCCCACGAGATAAGATGGGGTGGTCCTATTCTAAATCCTGGACCCACACGGACAACCGCTCATACCAAATCTATTTAGAAAAAAAAATCTATATCTACACACCTTATCCACGGTTACAACGTACATGTGTAAGCACTAATAGTTTATGAGTTTAATAAATCACTAACTGCTACCTTATCTATCTAATATCTATGTGTTGTGTGCACGGGAAAGGGCCCGGATTATAAGGGCTCAGATTAATCAATAGATAGGAAAGTAATCATGGGTTCCCAAAGTGTGCCATTACATAGTGGGACACCATGGATATGTTATTTTAATGTACAATTTCCATAAAAGGCCCAGATTATAAGGGCTCAGATTTATCAATAGACTAGCTGTGCTCACAACTTCGTCCACATGGAATAGTTATTTTTTCCCCGTTGATTTTTTACATTTTCCATTATTTCTTCGCTCCTAATAGTTGCAGCGTGATGTTATATAGCCTAAAGCCTTCTTCGATAAATGGTCTATTCAACACAAAAATAATTTTTCAATTCGGACAAGTAGTTCCTGAGATTAGCGCGTTCAAACAAACAAACTCTTCAGCTTTATAATATTAGTTAAGATAGGGAAGTTCTATCCATGAGTTCCCAAAGTTTAGCCATGCTGTAATAGTATTAAGTTGTTTATGGTACCTAATAAACATTTTTTCTTTCTTACTTTCTCTCAGATACAGCATTTTAACCCCTACTTAGGTAACTCATGATCATATTTGGAAAGGGTCAGAAGATTTCTCAACATAGGTAAAAGTGTGCCATGACAGAAACATGTCTGGGAACCTATGTACTATACTGTATATGTCATTCAAATGGAAATTATTGTTATTCTTCATATTTATTGTATAACCCTCCAAATACATAGTCTTTGGAGGAGGCCTATGCCAACAGGCACACTGAAGATGAAACTAGATATTTTGTGATTTATAATTACTGTAACTACTTTTTCAGAATAAACGCTATATTATTATTATTATTATATTATATACTAGCTGTGCCAGCGGCGTCGCACCCTTGGATATCGGGTTTCAAAAATAACGGACTTCCATAAAATACTTATACCTATACCTAAGTTTTAAGTTAGACCTCTAGTAATACATTAGTGAAAATCGTATTCAATTTCATGCAGTAGTTTTTGAGAGATGCGCGTTCAAAAAATTTCTCCTGTTTTCTTAACATTTCCCTTCACTGCTCTGCTCCTATTAATAGTAGCGTGATGAAAAGTACCCTATAACCTGCCCAGGAGTATGAAACATAATTGTACCAAGTTTCGTTAAAATCCGTTGAGTAGTTTTTGTTTCTATAACGAACATACAGACAGACAGACAGACAGACAGACAAAAATTTTACTGATTGCATTTTTGGCATCAGTATCGATCACTAATCATCCCCTGATAGTTATTTTGAAAATATATTTAATGTACAGAATTGACCTCTCTACAGATTTATTATAAGTATAGATTTATTATACTCATCAATAGTAGTCAATAGGTAAGTGTAATCAAAGAAGTTTCTATAATCAGACAACATCACATACAAACATTGCTCCGATCCCAAAGTAAGTAACTTAAACACTTGTGTTATGGGTATCAGAACAATGAAGGTACCACAACACCCAGATATGGAACAAACACAAATGTTCACATCACATCAGATGAATGTGTGGCCACAATCAAACACACAACTCTAAGAATGCAGGAGTCACTACCAATTGAGCCATGATTAGGGAGACAGTAGGGGTAGTAATAAAAAGCTATTTTTTTACTTTAAAATTTTCTGGAAAGACATTAGTACCTTGACATCAATAATTTACATTATAAATTCAATTTAATGATGATTTATTATTCAATTTACTTCATGGCTTATCACAAAAACAAAAATAATACTTTACAATTGGAATTTATGTTGATATTAATTTTAATGCAATAAATATTATGATTATGATTAAATAGAAAACTGTAAAGGGCGTTTTCCCTCGTATTTTGCCTGATTCTGGTTCATATCAAGGAGGCCATAAATCGAATTTCAAAATTAGAACGTCCACGCACACATCGACACCGTCTGATGTTTTAATTAAATTAGGTAATTGAGGCGAAGTGTTGACGAACCACTGGGAGGTGTTACGCTTAAATAAAAACATACTCACATCCTCGAATATAGATCCGACGTTGGCGGTGATGAGCAGCAATGGCACTTTATCCGATCCCATCTTTTTGAACTTCAACATGATACCGAAAACGATTTTATGAGAAAACTATTCCGCCAAAACTAGCGAGGTTAAATGTCCAAACAGGGATGTGTTTACCCCGTTTTAGGTGATTTGGCGTATCCACGCCTTATCTACGAACACTTCTGATCACATTATTGATGTTAAATTTGTTATTTTCTCTTGTAAACACTAAAATTTGTTTAATATCGCTAAATCGCCCGCTTCGCCCCAGCCCTTTTTGACATTTGTGTATGAATGACATTTTTTACACCCACACCCGCAGTGTATAAACAGATTATAATCCGTCCAAATTAAGAAGACTTATGAGCTAATGAATATTTATTGAAAAATTGAAAAAATTATTACTTTATGACTACCTGTTGTAGAAAATTTCATTGATTTGTAATGACGAAGTTCGACAACAAATGGTTGCTCTACGTAATATGAACGAATTTAAACATTTCTCATAGTAAGCTTTCGTTTTTTTTTAGTGGAACGGAACGTAAGCCGTGTTTTGATGAAGCATTTTGATTTGTCCGAATTTTACCCAATGACGTCTGTTCAGGATTTACGTCACGCCCCATTTTCAGGGACGTACTTGCTTATTTTTATCGTACGGAAGCACTGTATCAGATAGTAAATATGTTTGATTTTTTGTTTTGGTTTTCATCTTGGCATCGGACACTATTCTGTAAATAGAGGCCATTATATTATACTGGCCGTCACAGTGACCATGATAGTGGGGGTATAAATAATACTCAAAGTACAGAAATAATAATATGAATGATTCCTTAAACCTAGCTGTAGATTCGATTATAATATTTATAATACAATGGGCCACACATATCCTGCTACAAGTAGGAAAGCGATTATTATTTTAGTATATTTTAGTTAAAAATCAATATAGTTCAGCGAGTGCCTCTCTGTGCATCCGTGGGGCGTTCCTTTTACTGCACATGTGCGATCCGTATTCAGCCCGTAACCCGCCGTGGACAGTTAAAATAGAAATCGATTGCATTGTTTCTATTTTAGTGAATTAGGTCGCAGTCCTATAAGTTAAAACAGTTCCATAAAGTGCTTCAGAAGTGGACATATTATTCGTCAATTTTGGACTCCCAGATTATGTAGGGTACGTACATACAAATATTTTGTTTAAGCTTCTTTGGTCAATGACCTATTTCCTTGTTCATGAAAAAAATAAAATGATGATGACATTTGAAATAGCGGCATTTTTTTTTCAGATTAATAAAAATGGCAGAGGCATTTTTATCATTGTTATTGTTATCTACGGTCGCAGCAACAACTCATGTACACAATGCTGTAGAGACAGAAATGTTTGCCATTCCAATCAGTCCCAATTTATTTAACTGGACATATCAAGGTTTGTTTTATTTTATAGCAAGGAAACTGTTGTTTCACATACACAGTAATTTAAATGGTATTACTAGCACATAAGGTTTAATGTTCTTTGCGTAGTAAATTTAATGATTCGCGATAAAATGTCAGTGCGTTACCAACAAAAGTTTTTAGGATTATTTTTTGTAAAAATTAAATTTTACTATTATCTGCCTATACGGGATTTCCTTTTGCGTCATAAGTGCCTACCTAAATAATAACTGAGGTAGCTAAAAGACCGTAGGTAGGTACTTAAAGATAATGGAATTTATGCAAATATCTGTATATTTCTGAATAAATTAAATGCCTTCCCTAGCACTATTGATGACGTAACGCTTAAAGACACACAAACTCTGTAACAATCGTGATGTTAGTTTTTCGTTATGTACTCCCTTACTCAAATCTGGCACTCTATGCATATTGCACTCTATGCTTTGGGCAGTTCAGTTCAAAATTGTTTATTATTCAGTTACAGACAATTCACACTGGTTTTCTCTTAATAAGTTTTGAGGTTTTTTAAGGTAAAGGGGTATAATAATTTATGCAAATAGCGTCTCGCTAAAACGAGAAAAAAAAATCTAAACGATTGCAAATAATAAAAGCATGTACATATTATACACATAAACCTTCCTCATGAATCCCTCTATCTATTAAAAAAATCGCATCAAAATCCATTGCGTCGTTTTAAAGACGTAAGCACCTACATAGAGACAGACAGACAATAAAAGCGACTTTGTTTTATATTAAGTATGTAGGTATAATTATACGCAGGCGAAGCTACTGTCGGAGAGCTAATAGACAGGTACAGACGGCTACACATTATCCTATCCTTATATATCTGTCGTCATCGGTGGCGCAATGGTAAGAACATTAAGCTTAAAGCTCGGACCTTGCGAAAGTTCCAGGTGCGATTCCTGGTCGGATCAATTTAGGAAACGATTTTTCGTAGCTGTTTCGGGTCTAGGTGTTGTCGGACGCCCCCCAGTCATCATCTGGTACTCATAGTACCTACAAGGGTAAACATTCTTTTTTATCGTCGACCCTATTTTGCAGGTATAGTTAGCCATAGTATAGTTTAATTGGCTAGTGGCCTGTCAGTGACCTGTCAGTCACTATTTTCTTAACGCGAATGAACTATAGTTAGCATTAGCCAAGTCCAAAAGTTAAAGGGAGTACTTACTAACGGGAACATTCACTTAATAACGGCACTTGTCAACTGTCCGAGTTACCTATTGCTTGTGCAGAGATAATTCCTAAAAAACGTCTTCATTTATTATACGGATATGGAGGTATAATGATGCCCCACGAACTAAGGGTACCTATGCACTGGCCACTGATAAAATGAAAAAGGAATCTCCTACTGACAGTTCATGGCCACACAAGCATTGGCCACCTATCTGACAAAATTAAAAAGAAATCTCCTCTTTTGACAGTTTATTTTTTTTACAGAATTCGACCAGCAATATCGATTCCATGCAGCCCTGTTGGGCAAACCGGAACTGCCGTCATGGCTCCGCTACATCTACAGCGGGAGACATCACTCCGGATTCATATTTGGAACGCCACCAAGGAAAACGGAACAGCCAATCACTGTAATTTCATTAATTCATACCACAGACAATAGAATGACCTCAAATTATCAGGGAAGGAATGCAAATTGAAAAATGCCTGAAATGCCGAAAGAATATCTGAATATACTAAGCAATTTCTTGCCTATGTGGGCCACTTGATAATGAGCCAAGGGTAGCAGTGGTTTAAATAATCAATCAATGCTTTATTCTAACTAAGAGAGGTAGGGCATAGCGAAGAGAGGTAGGATATAGCGAATCCTGGCTCGAATTGAGCCACAGCCAATTGACCTCCGGCCGGGTCATGTTTCTGCCGGTCAGTAGGGTTTCCGGAGCCGGCATGGCGGTGGCAACTGACAGGTAATTGACCAGTTACTTGCCTGTCGACACAGCGACTTGGGCTTCTCCTTCGCTTTTCATCAGGCGTAGGAAAGCCATCATGTCGAGCTATTATAAAAAAGTGCCTAAATTATGCTCGAGTGAATAGGATTTGGAGGATAAAATTCTTTATAAATTCTAATCGCAATGTATGTACTTAGTCTGTACGTAGTATTTTCTTGAGCTAGGGAAGGATTACCGAAAACTAGCGCCGTAGATAGCTATGCTATGTAGATATACGTACTTTTATGTTTAGTTTTCGTTTTTTTTATAAAATCTTGGTATAGTATGTTTAGTTTTAGTTTTTTTTTTATAAAATCTTAGTGTAGGTATCATGTTATTTCTAACTAGCTGTGCCAGCGGCGTCGCTCGCGTGGATATCGGGTTTCAAAAATAACGGACTTCCATATAATACCCATCTATACCTTGTGCCTAAGTTTTAAGTTAGACCTCTAGCAATACATTGGTGAAAACCGCATTCAATTCTATGCAGTAGTTTTCGCGTAATGCGCGTTCAAACATACAGGTTTAAATTTCTCGCGTTTTCCCAACACTTCCCGTCACTGCTCCGCTCTCCTATTGATTGTAGCGTGATGAAAAGTATCCTATAACCTGCCCAGGAGTATGAAGAATAATTGTACCAAGTTTCGTCAAAATCTGTTCAGTAGTTTTTTTTTCTATAACGAACATACAGACAGACAGATAGACAGACAGACAGACAGACAAAAATTTTACTGATTGCATTTTTGGTATCAGTATCGATCACTTATCACCCCCTGATAGTTATTTTGAAAAAATATTTTATGTACAGAATTGACCTCTCTACAGATTTATTATAAGTATAGATGTCTATATTGGTCTTTCAGCTGGAAGTGATAGGGCTGAACCGCCAGGACTACGAAACGCGCCGAGTGCTCCTCACTCTCCTGGTGAAGCCTAAAGAACTCGTGGCCAAACACGAGGTGGAATTGAAGATAGACAACCTGAATGTAGAAGACCTTCTTGATGAGCACAGGTATTGCTAACTTACAGGTAACCTATTGCAGTCAGCAAACCGCCTTCCAAGCGTGGTGACTAAGGCAACCTCCAAATGATTGTAGCAACATGTAGCAACGTCGGGGATGTAAGGGAGCAGCCTATCATCTGTTCGCTCCCAAGCCGACCTCACCTGCCCGTGGTGCATCCTGCCGAATAACAAACGAGGGGCTGGCAACCGACTGGTGGCGGTATAACCATCACATTTGAAGGCGTAGCTAAATACTAAAGACCGATGACGGGCAGCAGCGTCACCGGAGCAAGAAGCTACGCCCTGCGATCGCCAACCCGCCTGCCCAGCGTGGCGATTATGGGTATATCCTCCAGATATTTGATCTAAGTGGCGAACAACTGGAGAGGCCTATGTCCAGCAGTGGACTGTAATAGGCCGATGATGATGATGATGAATTAAAAACTTTATTGGCTTTAACAAAAATTAAGCGTTTTAGGGGCTGCGCAGACGACAGACTTTTTGTGTGATAGAGTCTGCGTCTGAGACATTTAAAAAGAGCGTCTAGGTCCCTACAGATCTGCCGACAGAATGATCGAAGATGTGCTTCGTCTGTGAAATATCTGCGACAGATTTTTGCGCGTCGTCTGCGTTACTGCGTATAATTGCATAGGTTAGACAAAAAAGTTCGTCACGGATAGTCTGTCGTCTGCGCTGCCCCTTAAAGTGGTGGCCCTAGAGAGTACAAGCGAACTACCTCAGAGAGACTCTTCAGGGATGCTGGCTTTACACTTGACTGGTGCAACTTTGAACTGGTAAGATCTTATTCTGTGTAGATGCTTGGTGAAGCACGGTGGATGTACTTCTACATTTCGTAAGGACAAGTCGTTCCTATCCTACATGATAAATGTCATTAAGACAGGCAATGCCCAGCAGTGGATGCCTTTAGACTGATGATGACGATGAACTATTGATGCGTCTGGTCCGGTGTCTCATATGGTAATGACCTCTGCCTTCTGAAGTAAGGGTCGTGGTTTCGATCCCCACCCGGGACAAACGTTTGTGTTAGGAACATTTGTGTTTGTTCCGTGTCTGCGTGTTTGTATGATTACGTCATAATTTGTATTCTTCTCCGTGCGGTGTTGGATAAAGAATAGGTAGGTGAAATTGGCAGTGGTTGAAAGTGGCAGTTGCAGTGGGCTGGCCACATCAGCCGCAGAACCGATAACCGCTGGGGTAAACGAGTTCTGGAGTGGAGACCGCGTCTCGGCAAACGTAGTGTAGGACGCCCTCAGGCCAGGTGGAGTGACGATTTGCGCAGGACGGCTGGCAAGTGCTGGATGCGAGAGGTCCGGGACCGATCGAAGTGGCGAGCATTGGGAGAGGCCTATGTCCAGCAGTGGACTGATGTGGGCTGATGATGATGATGATGAGGTAAAAATTGCAACTCCCATCTTCCCGTAGTCAACGTAAGAGTCGAAAATTGTCATTGGGCAGCCTATGTCCAGCAGTGGACGTTTGCAGGCTGATGATGAAGAACACAGCGAGAGGCAGATTTACATACAACACAATTTTGTTTTCAGAATGACGCGTCTGAAGGAGATCCTGAAGACAAGACTTTGGCCGGAGAGCAGCCAAGACCTTTACACCACATTCCTTGCATCAGCTATCGACTTGGGAGCGCGACTGCCTCTGAGGCCTAGCGATGGAGAAGGGTACGTCAATTATCCAATTCCTCTCTTATATTTCAACGTAACCTTTTCTTCAAGCCAACCTCACCTGCCCGTGGTGCATCCTGCCGAATAACAAACGAGGCGCTGGCAACCGACTGGTGGTGGGTATAACCATCACAATTGAAGACGTAGCTTAAACCACAGACGGGCAGTAGCGTCACTGGAGCGAGAAGCTACGCCCTGCGATTGCCAACCCGCCTGCCCAGCGTGGCGATTATGGGTATATCCTCCAGATGTTTGCCCTAAGTGGCAAACAATTGGAGAGGCCTATGTTTAGCAGTGGACTGCAATAGGCTGACGATAAGGGGATCTAGAAGCGCGCCCGGCCAGAACAATCCACTGTTCTTGTGACCACGGTTGGTGCAACAAACATGAAGTTGTTAGTACATAATGTAACTACTACACAGAAGAACGAATATACTTTTGGCAAGTGGTAGGCAGCTGTGTGGTACGCGGTGCTCGGTGTCCAGCAGTGATCTAACGGCTCTTTTCAGAGCCACCATTTTATCGAACACACGGAGAGTGATAACGGCTCTTTTCCGAGCCACTATCAAAGAAACACTCGGAAGAGTGCCAAACGGCTCTTTTCATAGCCACTGTCAGTGGAACACACGGCTGAGTAAAATAGTTCTTTTCAGAACTGTGTGCTACTTATTACATTGAACCACGTACACCTAGAGTAGCCACATACTTACTTACGTTTGAACTATTTTACAGCCTCGTCGTCCGTTTAGGCAGCTCCAAGCCTTTCTCCACACAACTGAAATGGCTACGGGAAGAGGTCCGCCCTCTATCGCGCTTACCAAGCTGCCCTAGAGAGTACAAGCGAACTACCTCAGAGAGACTCTTCAGGGATGCTGGGTTTACACTTGACTGGTGCAACTTTGAACTGGTAAGATCTTATTCTGTGTAGGTTCAGCTCAAAGGATACCCAAAGAAGAATTGGCAGTTAAGTACCATTTTAGTTTATTATTAGTTATTGTTATTAGTTTTGAAGACGGCGTTTCTAGAAGCTGACTATCAGAGTTTGCTCTTTAGTTTGTGCCCTGGTAGTGTCCTAATAAGCCAGCCACTAATATATTGGTGGGCATAAAGCAACGGAAAACAGTAGATATCTAAGCGTGGTTCTAAGGGGTGTAAAATGTCAGAATTGTGTTGGTTTCATACATTTACTTAATATGTCTAGGAGTTCACTTTTACAGTGTGATCTGTTGTGGTGGCATCTGTCAATAGAGTTAACTCCAACCTTCTATACACAGCTTGTATGTCTCCGTGGTCCTTCGAGCCGGATATACTAAGATGGCGCTTCTAGTAGCCCAAAAGTTGCGGTCTATTATGTGGCATCTGTCCATAATGTGCCATGCCAAATGTATGAGCTTCTAAAAGCGCCTTCTTAGAGCCTATCCGGCTCGAATGGCCAGTCTATCCGGCTCGAAGGACCAGCCTATCCGGCTCGAAGGACCACTGCGTCACTGTACCGCTTGCAGTACAACACGGTGTACTCGTGGCGCGGCGCGGCGCGCGTGGAGTACCTGCGGGAGGTGTCGCGCAGCGCGGGCGGGAGGGCGCGCGCGGCGGCCGCGGCGTGGGCGGCGCCCTCGAGGGCAGACCTGCCGCGACGCTCCTACGGGACGCAGCTGACAGCCGCCGTGGCAGTGCCGCTGCTGCTCCTGCTGATGTCTGTGGCGGCGCTGACGGCGGTGCTCTGCTTCCATTATGCTACTATGTGAGTGTTTTGTTCGTTTTGTAGCTTAGATTGGGCATATACTAATTACATTAGTAGAAATAGTAGGTGGATATCGTCTAATCTTCTCACAGCGATTTGGGACAAACATTCGTGTGATGAATACTTGTGTTTGTTCCGTGTCTGGGTGTTAATAATTGTATTTATTTGTACCACAAACCACCTTCGTTGTTCTGATACCCATAACACAATTGCTTATGCTACTTACTTTGGGATCAGAGCAATGTATGTGATGTTGTCTGATATTTATTTAATCTAAAATGACGCGCCTCACCACCAAATTGCAAAGATGAACACAATACATATAAACATGCATTAAATTTGTAATTGGTCGTTCAGGTGACGGTTGCCGGTTAGATTCAATCGTTGGAATAGCTCATTTCTCGGATTTGTTGTCCAATAAAATAGTTAAATAGTGGGGCGCATCATTTTAGTTTAGACAATCTGTAGGTACCTAAGTTGTAATTTGCTTCTCACATGAATTACCTACCCAGCTTGTTTTTTCATACATTCATTATTCATTTTTTTAATACGTCTATGTTTATGTTTTTCATAATGTATCATATGTTATTCTCTAAGTACGTTTATCATTAATTAATTAATTTTATAGTAGGTATTTATTTTAAATTATTTTTGATAATTTTGTTTCTTTTTATTTTCAGGAGAGACTCTGAGTCGGAATATTTTCTTGAAAATATATTTCATATCTGCTTTGATAATAAAAAGAAAAAGAGGTAGAGCCATTTTATTTTCTTATGATATGATTTCTGCATGTTTACGTACCTATAAGTAAGTATATTTTTGAGTTTAAGTTTTATGTAAGTAGATACTCGTACCTAAGTAAGGTAACGTTTTTGGTTGCAAAATGAATGAGGGTCCCAAAGGCACAGGTATGTCGCATCGCTGGTCGTTCGTGACACTGGAAGGTTTTTTAATGACAGGGCAAATGGATGAAGTGATCACTTTAGCCCATTGCATATGTCACCGGAAAATAGCAAGAATCGTAAGTTGATCAATTTCCTAGGTAGTTGATTAACTTCCGGAAAATAATAAACTGCAGTTGAAATGTATTATTTAACGTATGTATTTTAGTAAATTGATCATTTTACGGGGTCTTGCCGTAAAATCATCCGACGAAGGTGAGGTGAACGTTGATTGGTTCAATGGCTCACGTGGCGTTATCCCGGCAACCAATCAGGGAACAGTGTATTAAGTTACGGGTAATAGTGCACCGTTAAATAGTACATTGAGCAACGATTGTCCCATTTGAGGACGATTTTACTTTTGTCAAATTCGTAAATTATTAAATGACTGTCAGGCTACCGTAAATTGATCAACTAACTGAAATCCATTGCGTTAAATAATACATTTCAACTACCGTTTGTTATATTCCGAAAGTTAATCAACTACTTAGGAAATTGATCAACTTACGATTCTTGCTATTTTCCGGTGACACATACAAAGCGCTCCAGCATTTTATATGTACCTAAGTAGAGCATTATTTTTGCAAATACATATAACAATTCGGAAACGTGTGCGGCCAGTCCAGTCGTCCTAATAATAAAATTCGTTGCAAATTATAATCCATGTAGGTATTGTTAGTTTTGTAGTATAACACAATTCTTTTACTTACTTCCAGAGCGCACAAGTCAGGCAAAGTGGAGATCTGCCGGTACGGGACCGGCAATACTGATCAAACACAAGTCGCCGACAATGGCAGCAGCAAAAGTTTAGGCGCTAGGTAAGTTCGTTTGTGAAATTAGTTACTTAGTGGTACTTTTCGGTGCAGTGGGCCGATGCAGTGGGATGTAAGGGTGCGACCTATCACCTTTTCGCTCCAAGCCATCCTCACCTGCCCGTGGTGCATCCTGCCGAACAACAAACGAGGCAAACCGACTGATGGCGGTAAAACCATCACGATAGAAGGCGCGTAGCTAAATACCACAGGCCGATGACGAGCAGCAGCGTCACCGGAGCGAGAAGCTGCGCCCTGCGATCGCCAACCCGCCTGCCCAGCGTGGCGATTATGGGTATATCCTCCAAGTTTGCCCTAAGTGGTGAACATCTGGAGAGGTCATGTCCAGCAGTGGACTGCAATAGGCTGATGATGATGATGATGGGCCGAAAATGTATGTTTCGTTTTGTTTGTTTGTGTCATGTGTCCAAATAAAGTTTTTTCTATTTCTATTTCAAAATAAATTAGGTACTTTTGACTTATTAAGGGGCAGCGCAGACGACAGACTATCCTTGATGCACTTTTTAGTCAGTGAAAATAAATGCAGTAACGCACACGACGCGCAAAAATCTGTCGCGGATATTTCACAGACTCAACGCACACGACACACATCTACGATCATTCTGTCGGCAGACCTAGACGCTCTTTTTAAATGTCTCAGACGCATAAATCAATATTGCAATCGGCTCCCAGTCTGGAATAAACCGCTATTCAGTACGTACACGCTTCTTTCACTTATCTCCAGGACACAACACATTTTACCTCAAGGATCATACACTACAACAAACTGTAGCTGTATTATGTTAATAAATGATTATTATTTGATATTTTTTACAGTCCCAGCAACAGTCTGGTAAGGCCGTATAGCCCTCGGTCGACGACTAACCTGGCTGGTAATTACAACAGGCCGCAACCTCCCCCATACGTCGGCGCAACTAACTCACTACACCATAGGAGGTTAGTATACGAAAATTTCAACTGGAATTGGCTAAGAGTTTGTAAAAGAGCTACCACGTTCATTGAGTTACATGATTTAGAACATAAACGCAGTTTAAAATACACGAGGCATTCAATACGGTGGTGGTGGTTGGTTTCAATAGTTGTATTTACCAATAGTTGTATTTTGTTTTTGTTTATTTGCCAAATGTGTATTTTTTTCTGTTTTCTTTGTGTTATGTGTCCAAATAAAGTTTTTTCTATTCTATTCTAATACACCACTATATAGCCATAAGAGTTTGTATGAAGCGTTTTTGGGCGTGTTCAGTGTTCACGTTTGTAATTTATAATTTGGATATTTTGGGGACTTTCATGCTAACAGAGTAATTTTTCCACCAATGATTTTTTTTTTATAAAAAGAGCGTTCAGGGTGACTTCTCTCCACCTAATGGTAAGAGGTCGTGAGGTCCAAATGTTAGGTTGACAGGCACATTAGGGTAGTGGGGTAAACCCACCGCGCCTGTCGCCCTTACCGTACGTATTGAGTTCATCGTCAGGAATGACGTCAATTATTTATTTTTGGGTTCAACTCGAAAAAATCCTCGTCATTCCTATGTCCCTATTACTTAATTATATTAACCACAAACAACAGATCAGCGAACATCGACAAGACGCCTTCCACCTCGAGCCACACTCCCGAACACCGGACGCATTTAGCCCTCGAGGAGTCCCTGAAACTCCTGAACGACGCCAACATTGCTGCCGACATTGACCATCTCCTCAAAGACCCAATAGTGGACTTCAATGACGGAACTGAAGACTACGTCCCCATAAAATCCGATGGGTATGTTTCTATGAAGACCTTGGACGACATAGATGTACCGGACCTCACAAAGTTCGGGATCAGTGGCCCGATTTGACATGAGGTGTCTGTGGACGGGCAACCGCCTGTCAAGACTTGGTTCTGTTAGTCTGGAGCCAATGGTTAAAGGGGAGACTGGGTAGAATCAGCGGCGTAACTATATTTGCTTATACAGTAGAACCTCGATAAGTTAAAGTCCAAGGGAAACACATTTTTTTTTAAGTTATCGAGGTTTTAAGTTATCAAGGGTCTATGTTAGGGATAGGTTTATATAGAGGTAGGTATGTAAAATTAGGGAATTTCGTCTTTTATATTGAAGACTCTCTCTTGGTTCTTGTTTCTTTAAGATTTCAGCTTCTTTTTTATGATGATTGACAATGTACTCTGATGTATCCCAAACTGAGCCGCAACTTCTTTCCTTTTCAATACATTTTCACTGCTTCTATAGCTTTTAATTATTAGTGTATGTAAGTGTTATTAGTTTTCTTTTTGAACTCATTTCAAGTCAGTTTTATGACACAGTAGGTAAAGCGATGTTTCCAGGGCAGTGATTAAAAATTATGATCCAAGTAGGCCAAGTTGTCTTAGAGCAAACAATAGGTGACAATATGTATTGTTTACGTTAACAATTTAACTAGAGAACAC
The DNA here is from genome assembly GCA_031163375.1 of Conogethes punctiferalis. Lineage (NCBI taxonomy): Eukaryota > Metazoa > Arthropoda > Insecta > Lepidoptera > Crambidae > Conogethes > Conogethes punctiferalis. The sequence goes on along the minus strand of CM062098.1, from coordinate 2,904,222 downwards.
GTGCAAGCAATAAATACCGAAACCTTTTGTTTACACACCCTTTAAATTGACTCATTGACAAACAATTTTATGTTATAGAGGTTGAGGAAACATTTCTTTAAGTTACTGAGAGCCAATTCAGAATTATTTATTTAAGTTATAGAGGTTGCGCATTTTAAGTTATAGAGGTTTTGGGCTCTGATGGGAAGGGAACATGATATTTTTTTAAGTTACCGAGGTTTGAGTTATCGAGGTTCTACTGTACCTACAACCATAAATATTAAAGAATTGTTTTCCTCCAGGGAAATCATTTTATAATTAGACATAGTACATCAAAAATTAATTGCCTATAACAAAAAATTTGCAGTGCCTACATTACTAATAGTACCTAGTCGTATGGGCCTAAATCAACATAGCATCCAATTAATTGAAATGTTACCTAAATGAATTATACTAATGTTTGTTCACAATTAACGTATTTAACGGTAGGTTTGGTCGACACTTAACATACATATCTAGTGTTAAAAGTAAATGTATAATTTACTAGCAAATAGAGAATAGTGTTATGGATTTCCCTATTGAAATATCGCTCAGATGCACAACTATCAAGGAATTTTTAAAGTAGCTTTTCTGATATCCGAGTTATGGTTTTGTACTTTGGATTTTTACAATGTATCTTGAGTTATGAACGAGTAAAAAGTGGCTCCAAATGGTCCGGTCCAGTCTTCTTTGTTGGAACTTGGCTGACACGCTGTCGCGTGACTTTATACTTATACAATTCGGCCTCTTAGAGATTGCGTTTCTGACAGGTCGTGATCAAATGGGCGTATAACTTAGAACTGTGTAGGTAAAATTTACGGATTTTTTTTAAATAACTAATTTATTAACCTTCTTTTATGAACATAGTTAAGTAGTTGTTAATTTTTTTACAATTTTATAATTGAGAGCCCGGTCACACTCGCGAACACTGAATCGACGCCATGTTTGTTGCGTTCCTGTGTTGCTGAGCGCTGCAAATTACCTTATGGGTAAGCGGCCTAAAAAGTGCCATCTTTTCAGTATGGCCGGGCTATATGAGAAGATTTTAACGTTACCTAAATAAGGGATCTCATAATAAATACCTAGATACCGTCAGTATTTTACATTATATGTAGAGAACATATAAATAAGTAGACAATATTCTAGTCAATTCTGTGTCATCATATCATACTTATGGGTGTCTGATAAACTTATTAATGTTGTTGTAATTTATCTACTTAACCTATTTTAGTAGATTTGTTTAAAAAAATATTAAAATTTACTAATTACTACATGTCTTTTTACTATCCTTTGGTAAATTTTTATTATGTACAATCAACTGTCAAAAGTGCTAAGATATCATTTGCAGTGTTCACTGAAAGAAAACGTAAATTTTTATAAGCATTATTTGCAGTTTCAGGTTTTAGGCTATATTTTATGTTATAATCTTATTAATTTTTTTCAACGAGTCACACTGGATCCTGTCGCACTATGACTGGTTGAGAAAAGTTTCGGATCGATACATAATGCTTATTGATATATTTTTTTTCATATTTTAATTTTTCATAAGTTTTTAGATACCGTTGTTAATTAAAAGACAAAAATAATACTTAATAATTTTATATATATTTTCATACATGCATCTGATCTATATCATATGGTTTACCTGCTAAAGTAGGTAGGTACCTACGTTAAGAAAATTAAAAATAAATTAAAAATCACATATAATTGAATTAAACAATTAAATTATGTATAGCCAATAACATTTATAATTATAGTTATTTCCAAAAATTTATTTAGAAGTTGTTCCTTCTCCTAGGGTCATTTGAAAATTTTATTTACTTACAAATAAACATTACCTAAAATAGTAGTAGATCTGTACACAAATATTCACCACAATATCTGTGCCACAATATAACAAAAAGAGATCTAGTTTAGCTTACAACTATCTCTTATATAATAATACCATGTATAAATTTTTTATTTAATAATTTAATTTATTTTTTTAAATTTTATTGATAAATTTTTGTACTTGGATCATTGATTGGAAATGGGAAAAGTCGCATTAGGAACAATCAATGTGGTGATCAAGTTACCACTACAATCAGAAGTTTATTCAATTGAAATATAATGTTTGAGAAATTATTCGAATAGAAATGGTGATATAAATATTTAAAAATAGATAAGTTAATCCTATTTCCATTATGCCTTTACATTTTTGCCTCTTTAATTCGTACCTATTCTTTAAACCATACCTAAATAAGTTTACCTACAGACTTACTTATAAAATAAATACCTATATTATAGTCAAAGCAAAGGAATAATTATGCAGGCTTTACGCAGGAATCATCTTAATAACTACTTAGGTACACATTTGTGGTTAACTTTTTAATATAGGTACTAGGTTCATACATAGAGACCTTCATACGCGAGGCATACAAAATAAAATACAGTGCCATCACACACACGTCATTTTGAAATGATATCTTGGGAGATAAGACAATTTTTTCAGTATTGGAACTTCCATAGATGTAGGTGTAATAAACGAAAATTATAAACAAAAAATATAGACCAACAAGGATGGTTTGAGATTGTAAAATGTCAAAAGTTTACGATGTAAATCGTGGCGATTTTCAAGAGGGTTTTCCATTAGTTCCGACTCTGACACTTGTGATATTGACACAAGAGAGTCACTGTGAATTATAAATGTCAACGTCAAAAGCGACGTTTTAAATTGTTGCGATTTTGGCACGTGATTGACATTGACATAAGAGCGTTGCCGCGAAACAAAAATGTCAAAAATCAACGTCAGCTCTGACATTTTGAATGAGGCACAGCTTTAGTTCCGAATTCGGCCACGTATTCCTTGTCGGTCTGTAGTTCACCAGACTATTATAATCCTTAACATGATATAATTAAGGTTGTTAATCCACTGGTTTCCAACAGACCAATACGCGCATATCGTCTGTGGCTTTGCCGAATATCCTCTCGCCATTGGAGTCCACGTATTGGTTGATCTGATAGTCCAGGAGAGTCTGGAAGCCGAGGACGTCTGTGGCCAGTTGCTGTGGAAAAGGACACTTGTGAATTATACTGCACGCCAATTACCTGGGATGGAATGTAAGGGAGCAACCTATCACCTTTTCGCTCCAAGCCATCCTCACCTGCACGTGGTGCATCCTGCCGAACACCAAACGAGGCTCTGGCAAACCGACTGGTGGCGGCATAACCATCATGATAAAAGGCGTAGCTAAATATCACAGGCCGATGACGGGCAGTAGCATCACGGGAGCCAGCAGCTACGCCCTGCGTTCGCCAACCCGCCTGCCCAGCGTGGCGATTATGGGTATATCCTCCAGATGTTTGCCCTAAGTGTCGAACTACTGGAGTGGCCTATCTCCAGCAGTGGACTGCAAAATAGGCTGATGATGTTGATGAATCACCTGATGTTTTAGGCTAGCTTACGCCCCATGATACCCATAAGACGGATCGGGGTTTTTAGTGGCCATCGCCAACCCGCCTGCCCAGCGTTGCGATTATCGGTAAGGCCTCCAGCTGACCATAGTGGCAAAAACCCAAAGAGGCCTATGTCCAGCAGTAGACCCAGGGCAGTCTTAAGTATATTCGGCGCCGAGGTGCCGGACTCAACCTGCGCCCTCGTTGTCCCCCGGGGACCGCACCCCTTGCACCCCCTGGTAGAGACGGGCCTGAGTAGGCTGGTATGGTCCTCCTTACCTCTGCCCTCTGAGCCAAGGGTCGTGGGTTCGATTCCCGCACAGTACAAACATTTGTGTTCATTAGCATGTCTATTTGTATTGGTCTGGGTGTTTTCTATGTATATGTATTTATTTACAAAAAAAAGTATCTAAGTAAGTTTATCAGTTGTCTAGTACCCATAATACAAGCTTCGGCTTAGTTTGGGGCTAGGTGGCGATGTGTGGCTCAGCGTGGCATGTCTTGTCTTGGTCATACCTGTGTCAGAGGGCTGGTGTTGGTGGTGAAGACGCCGCGGAAGCGTCTCTCGCGCGCCAGCCGAAGAGTGGCGTGCTCCAACGCTCGGATGGCGGACACGTTGTCCCGAGCACTCAGGCGCGCCGCTGTCGCCATCATGAACGAGTGGAGGATCGCACCTGGTAACAAATGATGGTAAAGATTGAACAACAACCTGAGAAGCTGAATAGACTTCGGCCTCTTGAGCGGACAAGCTTTTTCGCCGTCAAAATCTAAGACTAACGCGTCTACGGTTGAACAACGGTGACGTGTACAAGAGGCCCTATAGGCCTAGCAGGAGAACCTGTAGGGCCTGTTACTAGGCGAGCCGCGTCCGTGGTGCCAAGGTAGTCATGGTACACAAGGACCCGGGCACCACCCAGAGGGCGCTTGACGGAGGCCCCGGTTTTTTAGTGGGTATTTCCTGCCTCCCCGTCACCTTGAGGCAGGGTGCCGCCTCCCGCTCTGAGGGCGACGTGAGTTCCACATACCCCGTCGTTCCCCCAAACGCCGGGGATGCACAAAAGCATTTTTCCGGGATAAAAAAAAGGACGCCTTATAATAAGTGGTGGTATATAGATGATATGAAATCAAAAATCTCTTTATTCATATAGGATTAAGACAAGCACTTATGAATAATCGTCAATATTGAATACAGTAAATTAAAAGAAATTAAACTACCACTGGATTCAGAATGCAGCTTCTATCGAGAAAAACCGCCAAGAAACTCGACAGTTACTCTTTGCAAATGAAAATAAAAATCGGTGCGAGTGAGTCACGGCCCAGACCATGACTCTCCTTTCATACTGCCCTGCTATTGAGTAGTATTCGAGTCAGACTCATAGGCCACGCCTACTAAGATCAAAGATGTTCGTGGATACGAATACCACTAAAATTTTTGTAATTGTGATGTCGCTGCGCGCAGTTGCGTCTCCTCCTTCGGGACACGTGCGGAAGACCAGCGTCACGGCGTCTTTTGTCGCCGCGACATAAATGTCGCTGAGCATTTTGTCCCTTTCGGTGACATTTTATTGTGTTTGAAATTTTATTGTATTATTCTATGTAAGTCACTGAATAAACGTCTTTTCTTTCTTTCTTTCTTAAAATTAATAATACAAGCCAACTGACCTTTTCCTGCAGGCAGCATGGTATCCCTGACCGAGCCCTCGACGAACTCAAGGAAAGCCATGATCTTGGCGAGGCCACCAGTCAGCTCGATCTCTGGTTCGTCCCGGGCATCGAAGTTCAGCGCCACTGCCACTGGTGCGCCGTTACCTGGTGGATGATGGATTAAAATAATATTGCTCCTATCTCCACATCGCTACAACTATCTACATGTCGCTACAATATGCAATCACTAGTTCCGCCAGCTAACAACAGATAGCGATGTAAAATCCGCGGCTATAGAAAAGGCTATTATGGCTAAAAATTGTAATTAGTCCGTTATTTAGGTTATTCAAAAATAAAAGACACGTATTTTTGTATTTACAAATTAGACTAAAAATTACAAAGTTATAGCCCGTTGAAATTACGCGTGACGTCACTCGGTGAGGCATTTTTACGGGAGCGAGTGACGTCAAAGACTCCCACTCCTAACTTTTGATGCCTAGTATCTTTATTATTGTTTACTAGCTGTGCTCGCGACTTCGTCCGCGTGGAATGTTATTTTTTCCCCGTTTTTTTTACATTTTCCATTATTTCTTCGCTCCTAATATTTGCAGCGTGATGTTATATAGCCTAAAGCCTTCCTCGATAAATGGTCTATTCAACACAAAAAGAATTTTTCAATTCGGACCAGTAGTTCCTGAGATTAGCGCGTTCAAACAAACAAACAAACTCTTCAGCTTTATAATATTAGTTAAGATTTGAATGAAAAAAGAAAAAAAACGGGTCTTTTATTTTTGGATAAGCTAAAAGACGGACTAATTACAATTTTTGGCTTTAATAGCCTATTAAATATTGAGCTGTGACTCACCATCCTTCAAGACCACGCTGAGGCGCGCCCGCAGCAGCGCCGCCCAGCATGCGCGCACGCAATGCGCGTAGTCCGACGTCTCGATCTCGTGCTTCAGGAACTCCTCCAGTTCCGCCTTCTCGTAGAACGAGGACACTATCATGCTGGAAGAGAGGGAATTATTATTAGTCTTTGCTTTTCTACTATAACTTTACTTCTATAACTTTTTTGGCACACTACCTTATTATTACTTTCTGCTTAGCCCAATGGTGGACTGGTAGAGAATGCCTATGTGGCATTAAGTCCACCTTTTGTACACTTATTAACTGTGCAATAAAGATTAAATAAATAAATAATGGTCAGTGGGTGTCATAATTTTCCTTGCTTTAGTTGGTTATAAGTGTAGCACGGGCAGGCAAAGGCAGCTTCTTCTTCTACATTGTACATCATCATCATATAATAAAAATATCGGGGCATCTCTTGATTAACATACACGACGGTCATGTGATACTCTCACCCGTTCATTGTATATAAAACCCAAAAATCATATTAATAATATGTTCAGGGTCAGGCGCTACACCGTGGAATGTGGCCTAGTCAGACCATAGTAGGTACTTAGCTATTTTTTTTGACAGCGGTGGCAAGGGAGCCTGAAGTTCACCTGATGATAAATGATTACTTCAGTCGTTGAGCGATGTGTAGGCTCGCTTTTTGAAGGTCCATAGCCGAGTCGGAAATTGGAATCCCAAAGAACCATTGTACGTGGCAGAAAATTGCGCGCAAAACTTACCGTGGAAAGCTTCTGACTAACTAGATGACAAGGAAGAAATCTTAAATTAAGATGTACGATGATGGGCATTAGCAGCTGGTAATAGATTAATATTTAACTTACTCAATGACTTGTTGCTCATCTTCGTCTCTCAGCAGATCCACAGCGAACTTAGGCTCGTTGTCGTCTTTGGCGCTGTTCGGGTCTGTGGTAAGGTGCGACAGAATCTCTCCTAAGTTTGTAGCACCGAGGAAGTCACTGATTTCTGGAATGGACCATTAGGAATGCATTTTATTTTTTATCCGGCTCGAAGGACCACACCAAAAATTACATTACAAAAAAAATGAGTCTTCTACTTACACATTTATTTTCTTCCTATATTCTTAGACTTTGTCTAAGTGTGGATTGTGAAGTACAAAAATCTTATTTTCTAATTAAGGTCATATCATCATTGTCATCATCAGCCTGCAATCAACAACTGCTGAATATAGAGTTGGATGCCGATGATCCACGTCCAGGTGAGGGTGGCTTGGAGCGAAAGAATGATAGGCCCTTACATCCCATCTCCTTTTTTTTTTTCTCCCGGTGAAAATGCGTTTGGGCATAACCGCCGCTTGGGGGAGCGGCGGGTTATGTGGGACTCATCCCGCCTCGAAAAGATGGAAGTGAGGCGGGAAATACCCACTAAAAACACCGGTCCCTCCGTCACGCGCCTATGGGGGTGATCTCCTTAACTATTAAATTAAATAGGATGGATATTGAACTTCACAATCACAGTCCACGCTATCATGATTATAAGGACTCACCAATATAGTATCCCTTGTCCCTCAACCTGGTGATGGTGTATATAGAGTTGAGGGAGTTCCCCCCGAGCTCGAAGAAGCCGGCGCGGGCTGAGATGGCGCCCCTCGCCGCGCGGCCCAGGACCTCGCCCACGGTCGTGAACAGCACCCCAGCGGCCTCCATCTTGTCGGGTTCCACGCCCGAGTAGTCGATGTCAAGGGGGATCGAGGAGTCGTCTGCGGAGTGGAAGAACTATTAGAACAAGGGCCCCAAACTCGAAAACGATCGTTCGTTGAAATAATAAAATAAATAAATAAAACTACCACAAATCTAAGCAAGTTTATCAGTTGTCTAGTACCCATAGTACAAGCTTCGGGTTAGTTTGGGGCTAGGTGGCGATGTGTGGCCCAGCGTGGCATGTCTTGGGTTATTTATTTATTTCATTTATTTTATTTTGCAAAATAAATCCCTCCCATTTGTCCCTCCCGTTATCGAATATATGAATTAAATTAATTAAAATCGACTTTGACGAATTTTAGTTTCGAACACGGGAGGGACAAATAATGGCAGGGATTTATGGTGCAAAAGTACGCCATTCGTTCAACGAACGATCGTTTTCGATTTTGGTGGTACGGGCCAAGGTTATATAATAGGGACCCTATTCCATAAAAAAAGGGAACCAAAACTGTGAAACTGATTCTTATAGTTCCGCCATCTAACAACAGATGGCAATGTACCTTCCTTACATAAATGCTCCGTACAAGTTCTACGGAAGACCTACAACGCGCATGCGAAGTTTTTTAGTCGACATATTATGAAAACTACGCATCGTAATATTATTACGACTATGGAATTATTATGTACTACGTGCAACTGTAGTACCTACTCAATACTTTCATGATTACGACAAACCAAATGGTCCTTTGGACCGCTGTCCCCGAGCACGATCGGAGGAATTGCTTCCACTTAAATAATAAAACTGAACAAGTAATTTCGTAGAAGATCATAGAAAAAGTTACTTATTATACTTAGGTTGAACCTATAAAAACAAAAAAGCAAAACTTACCATTGTTGTTAGTATTCTCGTACATCTTGAGAAGAGCTTGCCTGTCCACTTTGCCGTTGATGAGTAGCGGAACTGTATCTATCACGATGACCTGTGTAACACACAATAGGTAGTTAATCAAAAAGTTAATCCATTGCGTAAAATAATACATTTCAACTACCGTTTGTTATATTCCGAAAGTTAATCAACTACCTAGGAAATTGATCAACTTACGATTCTTGCTATTTTCCGGTGACAGATACACCACGGGCAGGTGAGGTTGGCTTAGAGCAAAAAAATTATAGGCCCTTACATCCCCTATTTCTTTTATTCTTTCACTAGCTGTGCTCGCGACTTCGTCCGCGTGGAATAGTTATTTTTTTCCCCGTTTTTTTTACATTTTTCATTATTTCTTCGCTCCTAATAGTTGCAGCGTGATGTTATATAGCCTATAACCTTCCTCGATAAATGGTCTATTCAACACAAAAAGAATTTTTCAATTCGGACCAGTAGTTCCCGAGATTAGCGCGTTCAAACAAACAAACAAACAAACAAACAAACAAACAAACAAACTCTTCAGCTTTATAATATTAGTTAAGATTCTTACCTGCGGCATCATGTAATGCGTCAACTGAGACTTCAGCTTGGCCTCGATGTGATGGGCGGCCATGCGCGCCTCCGGCTGAACAGTGACGAAAGCCAGGATCTCCGGGTTGCCGCGGTCTAAGCCGTAGCAGAGTACCACGCCTGATAACAAACGATGTAAAATCAGAGGTGAATGCCAATCAGGGTAGAGTCAGGGCACTTTTCTATGCAAGAGGCGGCAGACTAGCAAATGTGACGCCTTTTTTTAGAGGGGAATGCATTAGGCACCTTCATGCCGCCTCCGGGGGAGTCGGCATGGTGTGTGGGACTCACACCACACCTCCCAAAAAGAGAGGGCATACCCACTAAACCCCCCTGTGTCGCCAGTGGGCAGCAAATAGCAGGGATACGGGTAGCGCCGAAGCATACGGCCACATCCCCGCAAATGTGATGTCTGATGGTAAGCAGTCGACACCGCCCATGGACATCCGCAACTCAAATCGAGTTCTGGGGTCGTTGCCGGCCTTAAATAGGAGCAGGTAAGGTACGCTCGTTTTTTGAAGGCTCCTAAGTCGTAGCTATTCGGGAAGAATGATAGGGTAGGGCAGGCAGGCAAGGCTTAGGCGCTACCTAAGTCCCTCAAAATGCTGCCTACAGGAGACACTTTTTATGGGATTTTTGGAGGTCTGAGTTCCAGACACCACGCCGACTCCCCCCACCAGGGCAGTCTTAAGTATATTCGGCGCCAGGGTGCCGGACTCAACCTGCGCTCGTGGGGGGGGGCTCGGTAGGACCTGCCCCCCACATTAAGGTGGCCCACGAAGTGTTTCATACTATCTATCGACTAGATTTCAATCATTTACCTGCTGCTGTTATGAGAGCCGTCCCTGAAAACATAACTTGTGAAAATTTCAGCTGTCTACCTATAGAGGTTCTTGAGATACAAGCTGGTGACGGAAGGTCGGACAGCCAAGTCTTAGTAGTAGTCACATATAACTTGAAGCTAAACGATGATGGGCCCCACATCCGTTTCGCTTAAGATATTTGGAACAGTTCTCTTTTTTTTATAAGAAAAGCTTTCAGGATGACCTCACTTCACCTGATGGTAAGCGGTCGCTTACGACCATTCTATTGTGCCTGTCGACCTAACTTTTGGACCTTAGTCCAAAATAACTTTTGACAGGTCGACAGGCACAATAGAACAAACCCATTGCGCTTGTCGCCCTCACCCTGAAAGCCCACTGAGATGCCGTTTCACGCCCCGCCTAAAGAACCCAGGATTGTTAGAGGAAGGAAACACATGAGCTGGAAGGGCATTCCATGACTTAATGGCACGGGGCAAGATCGAGGAACTAAACCTCGCGCGCCACCATCGTCTGGATTGTATGCGAATGACAACGCTGTCTCTTACACTTATCAATCCCAGCTATGCCGGAGACGGCTCTGTCCACCTCCATCAGATCCACCCTGTGACCTCTGATCTTGACCTGCGAGTCCGTGCGCCCAGCGAACAGGATCACTCCCTTATGGAGCACCCCGAAGTCCCCGGTCCGGAATAGGCGGGTGAAGTCTGTAACAAGGAAAAATGGGTTTAAATAGTGGTGTTTCATCATCATCATCATCATCAGCCCGTGTCAGTCCACTGCTGGACATAGGCCTCTCCTAATGTTCGCCACTTAGGTCGAATTTAGTCTAAATTTTACTGATTGCATTTTTGGCATTTTGGCAACTGATAGTTATTTTGTAAATATATTTCATGTACAGAATTGACCCCTCTACAGATTTATTATAAGTATAGATAGAAGAAGATAGATAATAGATACGTATTTTTTTATTTCTAAATTAGACCAAAAACAATAAAGATTTAGCCCGCTAAAGTTACAAGGGGTGTCCCACTCCTAAATTTTGATGCCTTGTATCTTTGTTATTTTTCGTTTAATCGAAAAAAGTAAAAATACATTTTTTACAATCTAAAATACGTACGTAAATATAATGTTAGTCCATATTTTGACTTTGGAAATAACCCGATTTTTAATTGGAGGAGGCCTATGACCAGCTGTGGAAGTTCGCGGGCTGACGATGAAATGAATTTAGGGCGTGGAGTGTGAATTATAAAGTTGAAATTGTAGTGGAACACCAAAAGCAGATAATGATTCCATTACCTGCATGATGCACGTGGTTAGCTCTGCAACAAGCCCACCGGCGCCCTAGGGCTCCGAGCCATTCTAGCGACAGTATCGCCGAGAGGATCTCAGACCCGTTGAGTTTCCCTGGATGACAAGTAGGGCTCAAGGTAGAAGGGTGATGAAGGCGAAACAGAATAAGCACTTTGTTTTAATGCAGTGAAGGTTTAAAGTTCCCAAGCAGCGAGACAAACAGGTGATGAGAAGATGTGATTCTTAGCCAGAATAAAAGAGATTAAAGAAAGAAAGAAAATATGTTTATTCAGTGACATAATAGGGCTAATAGCTAATACAATAACATTCATAATGTCACTGAAAAGGACAAAATTATGCGAAATGATCTATTCTTTATTCAGATCTAACGATTATGAGATATTCTTTATTGCACAAAATATAAACACTTACAGAAAAGATATTAACAGAGAGCTATGGTACAATATAGGCGGTCTTATCGCTTGTAAGCGATCTCTTCCAGACAACCTTTAGGTAGTGGAATTCAGAATCTTAGGACGATATTTAGTTCAAAGTTTAATGGCACTATTATCTTAAAAGAAGAACAGACAACAAATAAAATGTCATTTTACGAGTCTATGTTCAAAATGTTGAAGAGAAACTTTAGAATTTACGTTTGTGTAGCCAACCACCCTGCTAAGCTAGTTGCCAACCTGTTCATGAGCTACAAAAAAACTCCTTCCTTATAAGTAAGGGGCAGCGCAGACGACAGACTATCCTTGACGTACTTTTTAGTCTATGATGCAATTATATGCAGTAACGACAGACAGAGCTGTAGGGACCTAGATGCTCTTTTTAAATGTCTCAGACGCAGACTCTATCGCACAAAAAGTCTGTCGTCTGCGCAGCCCCATAAAATGTCCATTTAGTTTAGAATAAGAATAAAAACATTACACTTGGACATCACAACACAACAACAGTAATTAATTAGACACATATACCTACATTTAATTGGGACATATAAAAATTACAAACACACAGATATCAAACAAACCGGAGACGGGGTTGCGACGTCCAATGTAAAAGGGCCTCACTCAGCATTGAACCATGGCCCGCGAAGCAAACCACGGCGCTGGTTTTCGGAAGCCCTACCGAGTGAAGCCTACGGACTTATCGGTTGCTCACAAAATAATAAAAATAGTACAATAGATATGGTATTTAATAAAGATAGGCTTATATATGTCACCGGAAAATAGCAAGAATCGTAATTGATCAACTAACTAAAATCCATTGCGTTAAATAATACTTACATTTGAACTACCGTTTGTTATATTCCGAAAGTTAATCAACTACCTAGGAAATTGATCCACTTACGATTCTTGCTATTTTGCGGTGACATATATAAATAGGTTTATTTACCTGGATGATGTGCATGAGGGTTGTCGACGAACTTGTCTCTCCCCTGGCCGCCCACGTACCCTGCCGCCAGGTTGCGTCCCGCAACCCACATCTCCCCTGGCTCCGATTCTGACGCAGGGTTGAGCTCCTCATCCAGGAGGTAGACCGCGCAGTTGTCGAGGGGGGCACCTGAATATAAAGAGGCAAGGATAAACATATACCAAAAATTATGGAGAAATTACGGAGCCGAAACGTGGACACTAACGGTACGGCTAGTCCACAAGTTAAAGGTCGCTGAGCTATGGGGATGTAAGGGTGCGGCCTATCATCATTTCGCTCCAAGCCAACCTCACCTGCCCGTGGTGCATCCTGCCGAATAACGAACGAGGCGCTGGCAACCGACTGGTGGCGGTATAACCATCACAATTGAAGGCGTAGCTAAATACTAAAGACCGGTGACGGGCAGCAGCGTCACCGGAGCAAGAAGCTACGCCCTGCGATCGCCAACCCGCCTGCCCAGCGTGGCGATTATGGGTATATCCTCCAGATGTTTGTTCTGTGGCAAACAACTGGAGAGGCCTATGTCCAGTAGTGGACTGTGATAGGCTGTTGATGATGATGATTGATGATGATGACTTTCTGTGGGGTCAAATCCGATGATGTTGATGTTGTTTAAGATGATGATGATGACGGACATACCAATCGGTATAGTGGGATGCAAGTCGAGCTGGCCGCTGTTCTCCAGCAGGTAGAAGGTGACGTCGCCCATGACCTCGGTGCTGCCGTAGAAGTTGGCGAGGCTGTAGCCCTCGTGGTCGCCGAAGTACTGGAAGAACTTGCCAGCTAGCTCCTGCACAGTGCAAGGAATTTGTTCATTAGGTTCAGTTCAAATTTTGCATTTAGGTACCTACCCTTCCAATTATAAAAAAGGAGTAACCAAAATCTGTAAAAAGCATTTCGAATAAAATAAAAGAAAAATCAATAGGTATTTAAGAGAGGTAGGGCAGAACGCGTTCAACGGTGTGACTCGTTAAGAATAAACGGTATCTTCGTTCGTATCTTCGCTCGAATTGAGCCGCCCGTCCGGAGATTTGGGCTTCCTTTTAACTTTTTTTTTTATTCCCAAGTCGTAGCTGTTCGGAAGGACTGGCGCAGGAAGTTGATTCCACAAAACCCAGGCGCGAGGCAAGAAGTTCCTAATAAAGCGTACAGTCGAGGATCGCCAACCATCGAGATGATGAGGATGGAATTGCAATCGGCTACGTGTGGTGTGGTGAAGAAACTCAGCTGCAGGCAGTAAGCCAAACAATTCCTCAGAACATTCCCCGTGATAGATGCGAGAGAACGCACATGAATGCAACGTCTCTTCGCAATGCCAGTGAGTCGAGTCGACTAGACAGGGTCAAGTCATCGACAATACGAGCAGCCCTACGCTGGATTCGGTGAAATGAAAGTAGTTGATACTGGGGTGCTCCAGCCCAGAGGTGGGAGCTTTCCATCGGGCAAAAGGAAGCCACTACTTAAGCTAAGCCAATATTTAAAAAACCTACTTTTTTTTTATAAAAAGTATGTTCAGGATGATCTCACTCCACCTGATAGTAAGCGGTCGTGAGCTCCAAATGTTAGGTCGACAGGCACAATAGGGCATACCCACCGCGCCTGTCGCCTGTACCCTGAAGGCCCACTGAGATGCCGTTTCACGCCCCGCCTAAAGAACCCAGGATTGTAGGATTGACTACTTAGTTCTATCTGAATATTTAAGTTACTCACCTTGCTGAGTGTTTCTCCGGAGCAGACCCACAGCTTCAAGTCTTTGAGAGGCCTTTCCGAAGGGTTCAGAGACAGGTACATTAGTATGGAGCGGAGCAGGGTCGGCACCAGAACTAGCCTTTGGACCTGTTGAATTGTAAATCAGTTGCAGGTCCATCACATGATGTTTTGTCCTGGGTAGGGATCGAATCCACGACCCTTGGTTTTATATGAAGGTCACAACCAGGTGAGCCACCGGGGTTGACAAGAAATAGGTACGTTATAAAACTAAACTGGTTGCATTTTAAAGAAAGATTTTTTTTTTCTTAAACTCATTTCATTCATTTAAAAAAAAAGTAATGCATCGGGATCAGGGGGAATATGCTTGACTGTAAATGTTCTTTCATAGAAAAAGAGTGTCCTCACCTTATTTTCGCTCAATACACGAACGAGTTTCTGCGGGTCCCTTGTAGTCTCCTTCGACAGGATCACCAGCGTCCTTCCGTGTAGCAGCGGGCCCCAGATCTCGCAGACCGAGTCCACGAACGTGAGCGCCGTCTTCCAGACGCAGTTTACTTCCGTGGGGGAGTAGGGGAAGGTTCGGAACTGCCACCACAGGCGGTTGCAGATGGCTGAGTAGGGGAGCCGGACTCCTGGCGAAATAAAGAATTCAATCAAAATTGTATCTATAAGAATACAATTACAATATAAGTATTAAGAACAAAATTGAGCGTTGAGCGCCATGGCGGTTACTATAGCGACCTGTCGGTATTATATGTCAACAAAAGTTTTTCCATTGTGTTTAGTTTCTCGGTCAAAGCCTTAAGCTTCATCATCCGCCAGAAAACGTTCACTAATACACATAGAAAGAAAGAAAGAAAAAATGTTTATTAGGTACCCAAAAACACACAGGAGCACAAGGATACATAGGCCCCTACAATCACTTGCAAAAGCCATTGTGCCAGCCTTTGCTACGCACATTTGTATGAGTGATTATAAAAGTAACCGCTTTATCATTAGAGCCTGTAATAAATGTAATTTACAGCATCGTCATTTTTATGAGAACATTAGGCATTTTCAAGGTATTTTAAGGTGCTTCAGAATATCATATAATAGATAGTACATAGTCTGTTTAGTAACTTTTTTAGTTTCGGTTCAATTTAATTCATGTAATAATAAGCGTTGGTACCTGTCTTTGCTAATGTGTGTGAAATCTTACGCATTTTGTTTCTAAAATAAAGAAATAAGACACTATATAGATTAGGTGCCACAATTCTACCTTTAGGAACTCCCGTGCTGCCCGACGTGTATAGGACAATGGCTATGCTGTCGACTCCTGACTCCGCTAGTACGTCTCCGCGAGGCTCGTCGGCGGCCAGCCCGCTGGCTTCCAGAGACAGTTCCTCAAATGACACCGATGGGACTCCGCTCCCGGAGAACATGGATGGGTTTGCTGAGGAAGAGGGGCTGTTTGAAATTGGTTGCTCTTATTAAAAAAAAGGAGATAGTCCTGATCTTGAACCTTTAGAACGCCAGAGACACTTATATGCGACAATAACCATAGATTTTCTATTTCGTCGCATGTCTCGGCGGTCAAAGCATTGACTTATCAGCATATCTTAAGGATTTTTTAATGGATTTTAATAATAGACGTTGTTTGCCCGATGCCCCATTGCCCCACCCCATAAGGACCAGGGTTTTTAGTGGGTGTTCTTTGCTTCACCACCATCTTGAGGTAAGCGAATCCCACATACCCCGCTACTCCTCAGGCCCGCCGCAAGCGGGCGTGCAAGGCGTGCAATGCACGCGGGCGGCGCATTCAGGGGGGCGGCAAATCAGACAATCATCGACTAAAATTCAGACATTGTCATCTCACAATACTAAAAAGATTATCCTTATAAAAATAATATGATGAACGGCGCCCAAATATTTCTTTTATATCGTAGCATTACATAGCGCCACCTATTGAAATTCATGAGAACAAAGTTAATCCGTATCGTGCTCTATGCGAAATAGGGAAATCCCACAGATATCAGGGGAAATCCCCTTATAACTATATTCTCATTTCTTTGTTTTTATTTATTTAACACAAATGCGAAAGTGATGTGAGTGAACAACAAACTTCAATTATTTTGTTATAGCCCTAATGTGAGATCCGGACACGGTCCAGGTTACTTAAAGTTAATAATATTCTGTATATTTTTGTAGTTTTTCACTGTACAGCTTTTTTTTTCACATTTTTATAAACACCTTGGTTTTGTAGTTAGATAGGGGCGGCAGGTTAGGAATTGCACACCGGCGTTCAAACCGCTAGCGGCGGGCCTGCTACTCCTCCAAGGGGCATAACCACATTCACACCGGTTGGGAAAGTAAAAAAGATCTCTTACCCGTGTCGTCGTAAATGACCAAAGCGGGTTCAGCATCCTTCAGTATGTGAGATATCCTCGCCTGAGGGAAACTGGGCTCCATAGGCACGTACGCAGCACCAGCCTTCCAAGTGGCTAACAGGGTCATTATTGTGCTGAAATGGAAGAAAAATAAATAAATAACCCAAGACATGCCCACGCCACACAGCGCCATCTAGCCCCAAACTAAGCCGAAGCTTGTACTATGGGTACTAAACAACTGATAAACTTACTTAGATACATTTTTTTTGTAAATAAATAGGTAGTTACATATTATACATAGAAAACACCCAGACCAATACATACAGACATGTTCATGCACACAAATGTTTGTAATGCGTGGAGATCGAACCAATGACCCTTGGCTCAGAAGGCAGAGGTCACTACCATTTGAGTCACCGAGCCAGTCCTAATACCTAATGGCATAACATAGTGGGATTAAGAGAACGACATATCATATTTTCACTTACGTGCCAAATGCAGGTGCATCCTGCCGAATAATATAGGTACACGGCACTGGCAACCGACTGGTGGCGGTATAACCATCGCATTTGAAGGCGTAGTCAAATACCACGGGCCAATGACGGGCAGCAGCTTTGCCCGGAGAGAGAAGCTGAGCCCTGCGATCGCCAACCCGCCTGCCTGACGTGGCAATTATGGGTATATCCTCCGGATGTTTGCCCTTAGTGGCCAACAACTGGAGAGGTCTATCAGCAGGTTGATGATGAACCATCATGACGGAGGGCGTAGCTAAATATCACAGGCAGATGGCTGGAGCGAGGAACTACGCCCTGCGATCGCCAACACGTCTGCCCTGCGTAGCGATTATTGGTAAAGCCTCCAGATTGCACAAAAGTGGCGAACAACTGGAGAGGCATATGTGGATCAGTTGTTGTACCCATAGTACAAGCTTCGGTTTACTTTGGGACTAGATGGCGCTGTTTGGCCCGGTGTGGCATATCTTATTGTGTGGCATATCATACTATCTTAAGTGGTGAAAATGAAAAATATCTTTATTCAAGTAGGCTCATGACGAGCACTTATGAATCGTCAAATAATGCAAGTACAAACAATGAATCTACCACCGGATTCGTAAGGTCGTTTTCTACCGAGAAGAACCGGCAAGAAACTCGATAGCTACTCTTTTTCATCGCCAAAATTCTTACAATTTTTGTATTTCAATTCAATTCAATACATTTATTTCAGGCAGAAACCCATATGTTAGTAACAATTTTGCTTACAAATATGCGTATTACAACGTTTATTTAAATAAGAAAATTTAAACTTATACAATGCAAAGCTATAAATTGAGTTTATACAATTCAATAGGAGTGTTGACTAAGAATCTGCAATCCAAGGAATGTTGTCGTTCCAAAAGTCCTCTACTTTATAGTAAGCCTTTCATTAGTAATGATTTTAGATATGCTTTAAATTTATGAGTGGGTACTTCGTATTCTTCTACTCACTTGTGCGTAGGCTGCATGCAGACGGCTACCACGTAGTCCCCGTCTCTGTTGGCGCCTCTGGGCCTGGCTCTCACGGCGATGGCCCTCGAGAGGGCGTTTGTGCGCTCCTCCAGCTCGGAGTAGCTGACACTGACGCTGCATGTCTCATCTGCGGGGGATAATGGGACAGTCATGGACAGTTGTGCGAGGCCTACTTAAGATTTAAAGAGAGGTAGGGCATAGCGAATTTTCGCTCGAATTGAGCCGCCCGTCCGGGGAAGGACCTCCACCCTATAGAATACCGCAGTCAAATGACCTCTGGGTCGTGTTTCTGCCGGTGAGTAGGGTTTCCGGAGCTCGTGGGGGGGTTAGGGTTGGGCCGGCATGGCGGTGGCAACTGACAGGTAACTGACCAGTTACTTGCCCGTTGTCACAGCGACTTGGGTTTCTCTTTCGCTTTCCATCAGGCGTAGGGAAGCCATTATGTCGAGCCACTATAAAAAATAAACTAAAAAAAAAAATTTACGCCCTGCGGTATGGGGCGTAGAATACTACCGAGACATCCCTGCCTGTCGTAGGAGGCAACTAAAAGGGCCTTTGGGTCTGTGGCGCGTTTGGGGGAGGGGGAGGTCTTTTTAGCGGCCCCGAGGACGACGACAACACGTGCTTTCGGGCATTGTGGTCAGTGGCGTCGTACATCGCAAGATGTAGGGAGGACACCACACCGTCCTCCCGAGGTTTGCCGTTTGCACTGGGCGGCACAGCACTGCCGCGTTGTGGGGGGGGGGGGGGGGGGGGGGTGTCGAATCCCTCCGGGAATCCCGACCCCCCTCAGACAGAATGCTCGTAGCGGACCACCGTCGGGCTTAGTGAATATTCTCTGCTAAATGCTCATTGGAAAAGGT
This sequence comes from Conogethes punctiferalis, assembly GCA_031163375.1. NCBI lineage: Eukaryota > Metazoa > Arthropoda > Insecta > Lepidoptera > Crambidae > Conogethes > Conogethes punctiferalis. Next base: position 2,885,062 of record CM062098.1, on the reverse strand, counting down.
CAATGCTTAATGAGCATTTTGAGAGGCCTATGTCCAGCAGTGGACTGATGTAGGCTGATGATGATGATCTCTGCTAAATAGGAGTGAACCCCACATAAACCAGGTGTCCCGTATCTAGGTACGGGCCCTGGGGCCCTGATGTATGCGTATAGGCATTTCTGACAAAAAAAGGCCTACTTAAGATGGGGACAGGGAGACTTAAGGCGCCTGCCATTTAGTGTGCTTTTTTGTGGGAGAATCAAATTAAATAAATAATCAGTCGAACTCTCGTTCAAACTCGTTAGAAAAACCAACTTCAAAACACTGACAGTTGTAAAAGTAGGCTGGGGTCGCCATACTTAGATAATGCAGCTACATTATTAGATGCAAATGATGCAATCGCCACTGACTTACGCAAATGATGGTCATTAGCCGTAGAACACCAAGAAATCATCATTCACATCAGCTAAATTGCTGCACCGAAGGCTAACAAAGCTAAAATTATGCAAATTAATGTTACTTTGCACTAGTGTTCTACTCGTAAATTAATTGTTTTATTACAGTTTAGTGGGAGAACTTTTATAAAGGCCGATTTTAAATGCTGTCAATTTGTATTCATAACTAGCAAACCCGGCGAACTCCGTTTCGCCACCAGATGGCTTCTTTTTTCCTGAATTTTCTTTGCTATAAACCTCACGGAGCCCGAGACCTTTCCAACGAATGCAAAACCGTGGAAATCGGTTCGTGCGTTCTGGAGTTATAGCGTCAGGTCAGGGAGGAAAACCCGACTTATTTTTATATTCATAATAAGTACCTATGCCTTTTTAGGGTTCCGTAGCCAAATGGCAAAAACGGGACCCTTATAGTTTACAAATACATATACACCAGAGCCCTGGGTAAGAGCACTCATTGCTCCCCGGAACCGCGAGTAGGGTTATTTACCCTACCCTATCATACCAGGGGTGGCGTATGATTCCGCGTATTCCTGCTAGTTGCTGCCCACTGACGACCCTGAGGTTTTTAGTGGGTATGAAGGTATACAACTTTGGGAGGTGCAAGTCTACACACTATGCCGACTATCCCGGGAGGGGGCATGAAGGTGCCTGATGCATTCCCCTCTAGAAAACAGGGTCCTGGGTAAGGCTCACTTTTTTTTTCTAGAGGGGAATGCATTAGGCACCGTCATACCACCTCCGGGGGGAGGTGACATGGTGTGTGGAACTCACACCTCCTGAAATGGGAGGGTATACCCACTAAGCCCCCCTGTGTCGTCAGTGGGCAGCAAGTTGCAGGGACAAGGGGAACGCCCAAGCATACGGCCGCATCCCTGCACATCTGCTGCCGCAGATGACAAGCGGCCAGCACTCCTAGTCCGGGGTAGGGAAGATACCCCTACCCCCGGCTTCCAGGGTGTAATACTACTTTTCATCACGTTACAATCAATAGGAGCAGGGCAGTGAAGGGAAATGTTGGGAAAACGGGAGAAATTTTTAACCTTATAGTTTGAACACGCATCACGTAAAAACTACTGCATGGAATTGAATGTGTTTTCACCAATGTATTGCTAGAGGTCTAACTTAAAATTTAGGTACCATTTTATAGAAGCCCGTTATTTTTGACGACGACGCCGCTGGCACATCTAATAAATAATAAATAAATAGTCGTCACTATTGAAGGCTACTTTACCTGCGTACACCAAGGCTGGTCGTTCTCCGTATCGCGCCAAGTGGCTGGTGAGCGGCGCGGCGGGGACCGGCGCGCGCGCACCCGACACCACGGACACCCGAGGCAGCGAGCCCATTGTGTCTGGAACAGAGACAAGACGTCAGCTAGGCGGTCCGAGCCATCCAACCCTGAAAGCGACGTGGTCCCACCCATGGTTGCCCTCTTGCCTGGTGCCTGGTGGCTGGCTCGGTGGCTCATTTGGTAGTGACCTCTGCTCTCTGAGCCAAGGGTCGTGGGTTCGATTCCCGCACAGTACAATCATTTGTGTTCACGAACATGTCTGTTTGCATTGGTCTGGGTGTTTTCTAAGTATAATATGTATTTATTTACAAAAAAAAGTATCTAAGTAAGTTTATCAGTTGTCTAGTACCCATAGTACAAGCTTCGCCTTAGTTTGGGGCTAGATGGCGATGTGTGCCCCTGCGTGGCATGTTTTGGGTTATTTATTTATTTAATTTGGGGGTTAGGCATTAATGGCAGGCATCCGTTATCTTACATCAATAGCCCAGTTATTCTATCCATCAGAACTTCTGTCAATAACCCTATGATATAGTTCCCATCATTTTATGCATAGTGCTGCACTCGCCGGGTATTAGGTAGGTACTATTGAGTGCGTCATCTTGGGGCACTCATAAGTAATGCCCGTCAGGTACACCCATCTCACACTTTCCCGTGATATCCTTATGGAGGCTACATAACAATAAATAAATAACCCAAAAAATGCCACGATGAGTCACAGCGCGAAGTCCCCCAACTAAGGTTGTACTATGGGTACTAGTTATAAATAATTGATATACTTACCGAGATACTTTTTTGAAATAAATAAATAACCAATTACATAAACAGCGGTAAGTAAGTATAGGCAGAATGAAAATCTATAGTTCCTGATTGTGTCCTAAAAGCAAAATAACATGGCAAAGGACTAGGGACCAATCCAACATATCGTCCCAATCTTCTGAACACGCACAATTTATTGAAATCACTTCTAGGGCTCGTAGATACACCTACCTACATATTACAAAAAAATACCTACCTATTTTTTAAACTCACACTTTTCTCACTGATAGCAGAAATCTTTTTTATTATCTATCAGATACGCGCTATTATAAAAGTGCATCTGAATTAAATCCAGGGGAACTGCGCCGTGCGGCAAATCTATTCAAATTAATTCATCCTGGACCACAGTACGTACAGGAACGGACAGTAAGGCAGGTGAAAATATTACGGTATAATCAAAATAAAATAGAAGGACTACCCATAAAGTCTAGAGGTAAATTCAATTCAATTCAAATTATTTATTTCAGAAAAAAGTATTCCATAATATAAAAGAAAGTACAATTTTGGTCAGCGTTTAGACATAAATAATCAAATTTACATACACATCACATAAAACAAATAGACAAAACGACAAAAAAATATAATTAAAGCAATATTTTCAGTTTTCACAAAACAATAGAAAACTTTAATAATAATGCAACGAAATAATTTCGGACAGCGATTTTATTAAGAGCCTAATTTGGTACTCAATAAATTCTCTTTTTCAAGATACATTAAACCTCTTTGATGTTATTAAAATTTACAATTATCATTTTATGGGATAAATCTAATATTTCTAATATAAGGTTTGCAGAGTCAGCTAGAAAGAAAGATCATTTCTCTAAGCAAAAGTATTAACAATGTACCTAATTCTTTAATATAGGAAGGCACTTACTTTATTAATTAGAGCAATGGGTGTGATCTGCAATTAATTCGACACAATATGTATCACTTCTGATTAAAATTTAATACATTAATTTTTATTTTATTATTAAAATGATAAAACCACAACTGCCCGTGCCAAAAATGCACGACAACTACATTAGGCTTAAGCCGATTAGTTAATTTGGCTAATATTCGTACCTACTTAATTAAATGGCAAATTAATACAAGGTTTTGCGGGAAATAAAACCTACTGCGGTTACTAACTCGCCTACCAAGCATGGTGATTAAGGCAAATCCCTCCAAAAGACAGTCGTCATTGGGGGAAGCCTATGTCCAGTGGACGTATGCAGGCTGATGATGAAGACAATTTCTAAAAATTGTCTATTAAATCCTAACTTATTACAATTTAAATGTTAACTAACGTAAACTATTTTGAAAAGAGCTTTTTACCGGTGTTTTCTTGGTAGACTAAACTGCGTACCGTGCGATCGTCAAATAATAATATATCGCTCATTTAAAAGTACAACCTGGCACAACGAAAAACTAGAATTTTGGGAAAACGACTTTAAAACTTTTTTATTTTTATAACTTTTAAAGTAAGACAGCTACAAAAAAATATTTTATGCCCATGCCCATCCACATGTCACGTCTTCCTATAAAAATAATAAACTAACTGACTGACATAGAGGTATAGGATGATATTATCATCCTCAGCCTCTAACATGTCTCTTGGCAAACTAAGATTATATTATAATCTACTTCATATTGCTATTAATAATTTTATTTAAGCCGCTGTAAAGGAAAGTAATAAAATTTTCACATGCAAAAGTATTATTCGTCAATCTGTTTACAGAAATCAATTATTGTTTATTTTTGTCCCTTTGTAACAATTTTTTAAATCTTCGATTGTAGCTGTTCATAGAATGATTTAATATAGTGCAATTTATTAGAATTCTGTTTACCTAATTGATTTATTTACCAGTGTTCTTAGGTGTAAGATTAACAACTAATCATCGAATTTTCCCGTTGGCCGCACATGCTACAACTAATTTAATTAGCAGTTGGACAAAACTATTAACTTAGTAACCGGCCTTTAATCTGGGATCGCATCATTAAATTTATATTATGCCATAATTACCACCTTAAATTTTAAATAAGGTTAGATAGGTACTTATTTAATTGTTATTGTTGTAATTTATGGGAAAATTTAAATAAGCTATGAAATAAATATTATTGGATCATAAAATCAATAGGTATTACCTATCTAATAATTTTTAAATTATAGTTATATGTATTTAATAATTAGCCCCTCGTAGTCCACTGTTCAATTGTTTACACAGACCTCTCCAATTGTTCCCCGTTTTGCTCGTTTCTGGGCTTCTCGCGTCCAGCACCCGCCAGCCCTATTGCTCAAATCGTCTATCCTACCGTAAAGATACCTAGAATATTTATTTAACCTAAGCCTTTACTTGCCTATTTGCGCCTCTCGCATAAAAAAATCTCAAGAAAAACTTTTTGATGTTCAAAATTTCTAATTCAGACCATAATTTGAATCTATATTTTTCGATATCCTATGACGGACTATCTATCTATGACGGATTTCAGCCGCGAAACAATAAAATTTCAATTGTGACTGGAATACCCACATGTGTTTCACATAATGCACAAGTACAGGCGTGTAAGTGATTTTTGACGTACGTCCAAAGTCTAAATAATATTCTAATTATAATAAATTTCACGGTCATTTACTGCCGTGTTATGTTTAATTGACACTGACCTTAGAACTGCTACAAAATGTTTAACCTTTCATACCTTTCCTTTCTTAAGGTTCGCTAAACCTTATTTTAGGAAGTTGTCTTATTCATTGCAACACATTTATGTCGGAAATGTCGTTAACCTTTTATTGGGAATTATCTAGTATGCATAAGTGCATTCTAGTTTCGATCTTATGACTGTTTAGTAAGCTTGAAAGTGATTCAAACTATTCTAGGTGCAATTTTGTTTGATTTACTAGGTACTTAGTGGGGCGGGCGTTTTGTGATAACATAGTTGCATGCTGCAAAGCACAGATAGTGAAAAGTTGGTTAACAAGTTAATTAATCTACTAAAATAGCCTTCATGCACATTTGGATATGATACCATGAAATGCCTGCTGCCCGTCATCGGTCTGTGGTATTTAGCTACGCATTCGGTTGTGATGGCTATACCACCACCAGTCGGTTGCCAGCGCCTCGATTGTTATTTGGCAGGATTCACCACGAGCAGGTGAGGTTGGCTTTGAGCAAAAAGATGAAATACATAATGTATTCATCTAAGTAAGTTTATCGGTTGTCTAGCGCCCACAGTACAAGCGTCGGCTTAGTTTGGGGCTAAATGGCGATGTGTGGCCCAGCATGGCATGTCTTGGGTTATTTTCCTCCAAGAAGCTGGGTGTTCTTCTCCAAGACGCCGGGTGTTCTTGGCAGAGCGAGACAATATTTCACACCAGCCCACCGTCTTCAATTGTATTGTCAGTCTTTGGAATCAGCTTCCTGCTGCATTTTTTCCGAGTGGATATAATTTAGGGACCTTCAAAAGGCGAGCCTATAGATTTCTCAAAGGCCGGCAACGCACCTGTGACTCCCCTGGTGTTGCGGTGTCTATGGGCTGAAGTGATCACTTACCATCAGGTGACTTTCAGGCCCGTTTGCCCCCTCTTCCATTAAAAAAAATAATAATAATATTATATCTCCGGGACAAACATTCGTGTGATGAACACTTGTGTTTGTTCCGTGACTGGGTGTTTATATTTGTATTTAAGTATTTATTTGTGGTACTTTGGTTGTTCTGATACCCATAACACAAGTGCTTAAGCTACTTACTTTGGGATCGCAGCAATGTATGTGATGTTGTCTGATATTTATTTATTTATCTGTATTGCCAAATAGTAATAGCTAATCACAAAACTCGATAAAGAGAATTACTGTTCATTTGTTGCACTGTAACATTAAATCGTAGTTATTGGTACCAACAATTTGCCTGCGGGATTACGCCGCCAACGTTTGAGCCAAAGTTTGTCAGTTTGATTCAAACGTTGGCGACGTAATACACAACTGCCCTACATAACTCATACAATTGGTTGAACATTCCGTGTCTATACATGTATGTACTCAAGTCTATGACAGTTTGTTCAGTAGTTTGCTACGAGTGGCGATTGACCAAATTGGCCAGCTATTCAACAGTAAGAATAGCAATCACTGCTTTTAGCATTGTTGACTTCCAATGTGTTTTCAAAATAAATAACCCAAGGCATGCTTCGCGCCATCTAGTCCTTCAAGTTGAAGTTTGTACTATGGGTACTAGACAAGTGATTTTTTTTTCTCTTTATTTAAGTAGCTTAGTCAACATAGACTATGTCGCTCCGTTGTAACAACACACATTTTATAACTAAATAAATATAAATAATCTGTAATCGTCACTTAAAGCACTTGCAATACAACTTGTATAATGCTCTGGCTTCCTCCGAATTGGGAGAAGACAAGGCACTATTACACATACCTACATCGAAATGTTGCTGAAGTGTCTGTGTCCTCAGCTGTTGGTTCCGGACACATTCCAACAAAATGTGGAGTGCATCCTCGACTACTCCGCATTCTTCGCATAAAGGTGTCTGAGATATGCCCATAAGAAATGTAAACTTTCTAGTTGGGATGTGTCCGGTCCGAAGTCGTAAAGCAAAAACAATATTAGCCCTATTAAGAGAACAGCTGATCCAAGGTACAATTAGGGGTTCAGGTTGTATGGTTTTATACCAGATGCCCTTCTCTTTTGACCTCAAGTCGAAATATTCTTTCCATGAGCTGTAACAAAACCTTTTCACTAAATAAAGACAATCGGAATAGTATGGTAAAACTCCTAAAGGTATTCCATCATAACAGGCTTGTTTTGAGACAAGTGATTTAATTACATACTTTTATAGATTAAATACATACCTATTATACTAAACAAACAACTGGTTTTTGATATGGACCGATACAACCGCTTACCATCAAATGGAGTGAGGTCATCCTGAAAACTTTTCTTATAAAAAAACACGTTCGCAAATAAAAGCACGTCTGCAATAAACCATTTGAATTTGAAAAGTCAATCAGCTATGAGAGGTTATGGAAAAAGCTATCCGAAAGTTATAAGAAATAAGTGATCCGAAAGAGAACCAAAGTCATTAGGATTTAGCAAGCTAAAGTGGCAATGCTGGTCATGCCTACGAGTATTAGCCGCAGAACCGTTGGTTATCCCAACGGCCCTCTTATATTATTCGGTCCCAATAAATATTATTCGGTCAAAATTATTTCGTTGTCAAACTCATCAATCGACATAATAAGCGTATTTTAGTAAAAATATAGTTGTACATTTCAATTCAGCTAATCAATAATATTTAATCGTTAAATACTATAAGTGCTTGTAATACTAATATGGCTTGTAATTATTATCCATGTTCTAATAGATTTGTACTCATGAGGAGGTACTATGAAATTAGTAGGTATACGATTTACAAGCTAGTAAGCTACTTATCTCATAGCATTCAATAAAGTAATTTATTAGTAAGCCATTAGGTTAGGCTGGGCACGCAAATACTGAAGGCTTGTATAATTAAAGGGGCATCGATGCGAATTCTACTGGTCGTTAAAATATGGAGATATTATAGCAGTTATCGATAACTGTGCCAACCTAAGTTTATAACGCTATGATGCAACAAACGAGAAGTCTATCATCACATCGGACGCTAACGTACTAAATGTCAAACAAAACCTGTGTTTTACACTTCCGTGTAATTTACAATGCCGATTCTGTTTTATTTGTATGTGTGGGACGATGCACCTGTAGGTTATACCCATAATCGCCACGCTGGGCAGGCGGGTTGGCGATCGCAGTTCGTAGCTTCTCACTCTGATGACGCTGCTGCCCGTCATCGGTCTGTGGTATTTAGCTACGCCTTCAATCGTGATGGTTATACCGCCACCAGTCGGTTTGTAATTCGGCAAGATGCACCACGGACAGGTGAGGTTGGCTTGGAGGGAAAAGATGATAGGCTGCGCCCTTACATCCCTCCGCTAAGTAAGAGATAGTAATTATTATTTTTAGTTTTTGATACCTTTTTCGTTCTGCTACCAATAGACTAAAGATTTCTCTCGGATACATTCCGAACGCATTTGTGAATAGCATCTATTAGTCCATTATACCTACCCAGTTCAGATTAATGTATTGTTTCGATACCACAGACATCGGATTTACGTTAGGTATGATATACCTTTAAGAATGGCAAAAAGTGGGGTATTCACCACTTATTATGCTGTTTACAATAAATTAATATTTATCAAAGAGACTAGGACTTCTCTTGCGTCATAAATAAAATGAATAACCATAGATTGTAGATCGATTGCATGACAAAATTTCTTATTAATGACGGACTTCTATCATGCAACCCATCCCTTCGCCTTAAATGATTATGGAACATTAGTGTTCATTCATCAATGGGCAAAACACGAAAGGCGAAGCATATAATTAAAATTGCTTTATAATAATTAACCTTATTCCCATCAATGGGCGACAATGTTTAAACATTCCTTGGAATGGCACTGTGATTGTGGATAATGAACTTTTTGTAACTTAACATACTTTTCTCAATTATTTATACTGTACATATTTCCCACACTTTACATAAAAATACTAGGTAGCAAAAATTCATATCTAAACCAAAAAGTCTTTTGTATACTGTGTGCGGGTTCGATTGTTGAGTTGAGGGACGAATGTTCGTGTGATCAACATTTGTGTTTGTTCCGTGTCTGGATGTTAATAAGTATTTATATTTAAGCATAGGTAAATTTGTGGTAAGTTGTTGTAATACCCATAACACAAGTGCTTATGCTACTTACTTTGGGACCGGAGCAATGTGTGTGATGTTGTCTGATATTTATTTATTGCACAGAAATATAGCGATAAGGCCGCCTAGTTGTACAACAAAATGACTATTATATTTAGTTTTAAGTAAAGTGTTTGGTTCGCAATAAAGTATATCTATCTAAATATACATGTTCCAAATTATTTGACGCATTTTGTGATGCTTTTGTCTAAAACGCGGACGATCCGCAAGTTCCGGGTTCGATAAAAAAGCTGAACTTTATATAAAATACATAGGTAGAAGTCATTTTTTTTTTACATTATTTCAATTTTAACAGCGTACAAGTACTTAAGGGTCCATTAAACTCATCAATAGACATTACATAAATAATCATCATTAAATTATTAATAATTTTTCCGTTACAAGTTATTTTAATGCATTCTGCAACAAAAACATCCACAAAAAGCTGTTAAATTATTAAATTAAGAGGTCGAGGGCCTTGACGTTTATATTAAACCTTTTTATAGCGCAATAATTGGTTACCTAATCTGTGGTTCATTAAACATGGCGCGAATTTACCGTCTGACCTTAGTTGCGAATGCATTGAAATAAACCGTCTTTTATTCTGCATCAATGCACAAAACCGGATCTACTGTGACAGATTCACAAATGTGATAAAAAAACACATTTGTTATTGTTTTTTTTAGTTTTCTTGGCTTTGTACTGATTGTATTTTTCATTTGATTAAATACAAAGAGCATCCTATTGTTTTTTTTTATATATGGTGTCAAAAAGGAGGTTACCCTTTTGTCTCAATTGTACCAACTGTATAATTTTTAGGGCAGGCAAAAGCAAAAGCCGTTTTATAAGATTGTTACTAGTCTACTACTACTGTTATATAATTTCTTTTCCAATAAAAAATTAGTCGGTACATAACAATACTTAAATAGGTCATTACATGTTTTATTACTTTGCTTTTCACTACCTTTTTTTTTTTTTTTTTTTTGTTGCACCGGGGGAAAATGCATTTACGCATACCTGCTACTCGGGGACGCAGCAGGTTATGTGGGACTCACTCCGCCTCTAGATGTTAGCGAGACGGAGAATACCCACTAAAAAACCCCGGTCTACACCGTCAACGCGCCTTGGGTGATGATGACGTGGGATCTTGGTATGAAACATAACACCACGCCACCACCAGCGCAGTCCGCTTGCGCAGACTCGACTGGCCCCCCCACTTGGGGCAGCCTAGGGCTCAGGCAGAAGCCGTCGCCCTCCTCCAAGGACGGGATCCGTGCAAGGCAAGGGAGATGTCCCCACACCAACCCTCGCTGGACCCCGTCGGGCGTGCAGTCGCCACCGCACGGTGGATTTTTAGTGTGGTTTTCTCCACTTGAGCTCGCGCCCCCTGGTCCCGACCGAAGTCGGGATAACAGGCGGTTTTTTATTGTGGTCTCACTCCACTCGGGCTCGCCAGTCAAGGCAAGCCCCCTGGTCCCTCCAGCGAGGGGAAACAGGTTGCCCGGCGACCAGTCCAAAAGGACCATATCCGACGACCACGAGAACCGTGGCCATCGGACCCGCCGCGCCGCAGTGATACACTGCCAACCCGCGCCGTCAAACGGCTCCTCTGGTAAGGCGGCAACGGTCGCAGAAGACAGGGAGGACGGCAACGAAACACCGCGAGATCCCCCGAAAGGCACTCCTCTTCCCCTGCGACCATCGCCGACAAACCGGCGCAAATGCGCCCGACAACACGTCTCTCACCAATCGGGCAAATACCCCGCCATTGGGAGAGACCCACAGGCCAAAAGGCCCCCATCTAGGTAAGGCGGCAACGGTCGCAGAAGACAGGGAGGACGGCAACGAAACACCGCGAGATCCCCCGAAGGGCACTCCTCTTCCCCTGCGACCATCGCCGACAAACCGACGCAAAATGCGTCCAACAACACGTCTCTCACCAACCGGGCAAATACCCCGCCATTGGGAGAGACCCACAGGCCAAAAGGCCCCATCAATGTGCCGAAGCACAGCCGTGGAAGGCGTCGGGGGTCATCGACGCCAACACTTGGCTCCCGGAGCCACGCACAAGTGCGTGCTCCCACAGGGAATTAGCCGTCGGGTAGTAGCCATCCTCTACTACCCGCCGTTGCCCGGGGTACGCCGGGCCGTCTGCAAGACGACCACGCGTGGAGGCTTCCCTTGTTGTACCCCTGCTTTTCACTACCTAACTCTACCTCACTAACCTACTAAGTTCAGAACTTAACAGAGAGATAAATGCTAATAACGCTAAACCCGACAAAAAAGTTGTACAAAAAATGTACTACTTACTAAAAATAATACAAAACATATCTAGTAGCGGTTTTTTCCGGATTTAGAATAGGACCACCCATCTTACCCCCATGGATGTGGTAGGATACGACTAAGGGAATATCAGGAAACGGGTAGCACCGTTTCATTATACATCATCATCAGCCTATTGCAGTCCACTGCTGGACATAGGCCTCTCCAGTTGTTCGCCACTTAGGGCAAACATCTGGAGGATATACCCATAATCACCACGCTGGGCAGGCGGGTTAGCGATCGCAGGGCGTAGCTTCTCACTCCGCTGACGCTGCTTGCCGTCATCGGCCTGTGGTATTTAGCTACGCCTTCAATTGTGATGGTTATACCGCCACCAGTCGGTTGCCTCGACTAGTACTTAGCATAGTTTTATAAGATGTATACTAACACATATGGATTATGTAATCCGAAATAAACATTTTTCATTTGATTTCATTTCATTCAGTACTTACTTGTAGAAAGTGCAGTCAGCAGCGGTCAGTTTCACACCCACCGCCTCCAACAAATTATGCTAGATTCAAGGTCAAAACAGAGTTCCATCACTATCAAACGCTGTGTGACGCGGACCGTAAGATTTGTTAGACCTTACGACTGTAGGCCGAACGGTGAACCTGACCCATTTGAGTTTGGTAAAAAAACAATACCAACAATAATGGTCTTGAATCATAATGGAACTGGAAGCTCTGTGGAGTGGAGTATGTGTGTATAATTTTTTTTAGCAGCATTAGGGGCTCCCCACATTTATCCCCAAATAATGACTTAATTGAAATTTTTGGCAGGATGACTTTATGTGTGACAAAATGGTCCTACAGGACACTATTACGAACAAACTACTGTTTATTAGATACTTGCAAGATTTCCTGAGCATTAGTATAAAAACAAAAAAGTTGTGTATCTCTTTGTAAACGCGCCAGGTCTCTCACAATATTATCATGACCTAACTTCTTTAATATTGAGTTCGAGGCTCTCTCAACAGTGCAATAAAGACGGGCTATCAGAAATTTCTTGCCAAATCGTATATAATTATGATATTTAAAGACATTACCTACTGAATCAATATGTATTTATACCTGAGCATAAATATGATTGGTGGCGCTCATTTCACAACATTCAAGTGGAAAAAACAACTTTAAGGCTCTTAATTCATAGTAAATCCTTGAATAGAAACTTGCATCGTATAAATAAATAAGGTTTTCGTAACTTACTCTTAAAACGAATAAATTATTTTAATCAACATGTTTCGATGTAAACTGTTCCATTCACTTTTATCAGAATAAGGAGGTTCGTATAAATTCAGTCGGAGACATGAGACGTCAAGAAGTTGAATATTTAAAAAAATAATAAAAGATCCAAGACACAGCGTCTTCTCTAGCTTGGGCATCAAAGCACGCTGTTACTTTGTTTAATGCAAATTTTTATTTGTAAATAAATGACTTTGCAGAATACCAGTGGTCGTGAAATATACCTCATTGCGGCCTTATACTGAGCGGGACTGAGCATTTTGGTATCTAACCTGCTAAATGTTGTGTAATTACTTTTTTGTGTGTACCAAATAAACGTTTTTTTTTTTTTATACCACTGGGTGGCAAACAACCCTACGGCCCGCCTGATGTTAAGCGGTTACCGCAGCCTATGGACACCTGCGACACCAGGGGTATCACACGCGCGTTGCCTACCCTTCAAAAACCTCTTCACAACCTTTTTGAAGGACCCCATACTGTAGTCTCGGGGGAGAGCCTCGGCGGGGAGCTCATTCCAAAGCCTGAGTGTGCGCGGCAAGAAGTTCCTGTTGAAACGTACTGTACGCGACCACCCAGGCTCTAGGGTATGAGGATGAATCCCCTGTCGACGGCGAGCGGTGCGGTGGTAAAATGTCGCCGTAGGCATCATCTCAAACAGCTCCTTGGAACACTCCCCGTTATACAAACGGTAGAACACGCATAATGAGGAGAAATCTCTCCTCAGACTTAGCGGCTCAATACCGTTTGCGAGCTCGGGATCGTCGACCATCCTCATGGCGCGTCTCTGCACAGCATCGAAAGGCTGCAGCTGGTATCGAGGTAAACGTAATCTATTCTAAATTATAATAATAATTAAGAATAGATTACGTTAATAATTATAATAATTTTTTCTAAAATAGAAAAAATTAATGCGATCGAAAATTCAATGACGACTCCATTCATCTCTCTGTTTGTGTTACCCTAGGTCAGTAACCGCGGTTACCTAATAAGGCGAGCTCTGACTTAAGTATCAACACTTTTAGACGTTGGAATTATTTAATTTAGAACGTACTTGGCCTGGTAGCGAATGCTTTACGAGTTTAGGATGGGTGTGCACTGGAAGATAAGCTTAAAAAGTTTTTTTTATGATGTACCTAGTAGTTTAGCGACACGTTTCATGGGAAACTCGAGCATCAAACTATCTTATGCACTAAATTTTTAAACCACCAAAAAGTTGTTGAATTAACACTTTCTTCTCGTCTTTCATCCTGGAACCAATATCAAATTAGGGCTTATGGATCAATAGACTTCAGAGTCTAATCCAAGCCTATTAAACTGTTTATTTATCCGAATTAGGTAGGATTTTTCAATGGCTTTTTTAAAAGACTGTTAAAAGAAAATAGAATAGAATAGAAAATATCTATAAACATTTGGCTGGATAAAAGTTCAAAAGGCTGTTAAAAGAAAATGGAATACCTATAATAGAATAGAATTATCTATAAACATATTGACCTAAAACAAGCACTTCTGAAATGAGGTAAGACGACTGATTTCAAAAGTCATGACGGATGTAGGTAACATTAAGCGACGTTTTGTCATAAACTAAACTATCTTAATCCATGACAGTGACCAGTAACGCTGAGCCGCAGCTCTGCCCATCTGTAGCCACGACCACTCTGCCAAGAGCGCCCGACTAAGAAGAAACGATCTTAACTTAAAAGTCGTTTAAATTTTATGGTTGAAAAATGAGCATATAATGTAGTGGAATATAGGCTTTACACAACACGCACCTACATCTCGGTCCTGCATCGTAAACCTCAGATAATACATGCACGTATATACGAGTAATGTTCATAATAGCGTCATACATACATACAAATGTTGTCTTTGGTAAACAACGGTGTTTGGTTTTAATGACTTAACACATTTAAGGTCTCATGAGCGTCAATACTATGGAAACTCGCAAGTAAATGGCACGTGACAACTGCCCGTTGTCGCAGCGACTAGGGCTTCTCTGGCGCTTTCCATCAGGCGTAGGGAAGCCATTATGTCACGCTACTAGATAAAAGTAAAACATACATTGGGAGAGGCCTATGTCCAGCATATGATATGTCCAATATATGATAAAGGTTGATGATGATGACTATAAAAATCGCTGGAAGAGCGAGAGGAGCTAAGCCCTGCGATCGCCTACCCGCCTGCCCAGCGTGGTGATTATGGCTAAAGACTTCAGATGTTTGCCCAAAGTGGCGAACAACTGGAAAGACCTATGTCCAGCAGTGGACTTCGACCAGCTGATACAGATGGTGACCACAAGGACAATCTACTAAAATGTTCACAAGGTACTAAGTGCAAACCTCAAATCAAATCAAATTCATTTATTGCAACTGTAGGTGGATGGATGGATGGAAGTTGGTTATGTCGTTCTGCTACAATTAGCCAAGTGAATGGCACGCAATTTTTCACAAGTAAATTAATAAAATTACAATAAAAACAATGCTTACTAACCATCAATAACATTACATATTAGTAAACTTATCCTCAACTGAATGACAGCTCACTAGCAGAGCTTACGTCCGCGACTGGGGGTGCAATTTGAGTGGCGGAGCACTGGGCACGGCAGGTGTGATTTTTATTTGCCATCGACACGCAAAGAAGAACCGAATCGTGATCGAGTTCCCATAGTGCGGTCAGTTTCGCAACGCGTCGGCGCGCGCGCAGCCTTCGCGCTTGCGACACCAACCGCCAGCTAATCGGTGTTTCCGCCGCTGCTGCGCGCTGGTAACCGCTCGTCTAGACGGTTCTTTGTTTTAACAGTTCGTCATCATCATCAGCCTATCGCTCGTCCACTGCTCGACATAGACCTCTCCAGTTGTGTACTACTTTAGTCAGACATTTGGAGACTCTACCTAAAATCGGCTCGCCTGGGCAGGCGAGTTGCCGATCGGTGAGCGTAGCTCCTCGCTCCAGTGACGCTCCTGCCCGTCATCGAACCGTGGTATTTAGTTACGCCTTCAATCGTCATGGTTATACTGCTACCAGTCGGTTGTCAGAGCCTCATTTGTTATTCAGCAGGATGTACCACAGGCAAGTAAGGGTGCCTTGGAGCGAATGTTCATCACACGTATGTTTTCCCGAGTGGGTCGTGGTTCAATCCCCACACGAGACAGGCAGGGGTCTACTTCACGTCATCATCATCATCATCATCAGCCTATTGCAGTCCACTGCTGGACATAGGCCTCTCCAATTGTTCGCTACCTAGGGCAAACTTCTGGAGGATATACCCAAAATCGCCACGCTGGGCAGGCGGGTTGGCGATCGCAGGGCGTAGCTTCTTGCTCCGGTGACGCTGCTGCCCGTCATCGGCCTGTATTTACGCCTACGCCTTCTATTGTCATGGTTTTACCGCCACCAGTCGGTTTGCCAGAGCCTCGTTTGTTGTTCGGCAGGATGCACCACGGGCAGGTGAGGATGGCTTGGAGCGGAAAGATGATAGGCCGCTCCCTTACATCCCTCACGTAGTACATACCAAAGGTTAAGAATGAGTTCGATCCCCACCCGGAACAAATAGTCATTTAATTTTGTGTTTGTTCCGTGTCTGAGTGTTTGTACTAAGTACACGCATTAAGTGGTACCTTCGTTTATTGCTTCGTTATGAACTTATTAAGCTACTTACTTGTACTTTGAGATCAATATAATGATATAATGTGATGTCTGATATTAGATAGATAGATAGGTATTCTTTATTGCATAAAAAATAAACATTTACAAACGTATTGAATGTAGGCGGTCTTGTCTCTGGCAGCGATCTCTAAAAGTTGTCTTTTAGAGATCGCTGCCAGAGACAAGAATGTTGTCATTCACGTTCAAAAAGTTTGCTAAAGAGATGATTATTATATTAATTCACAGTGCCTGAAGTTTAAGTAATTCTGTCATTTATTATAACTGAAGTATATACCTACAATTACCTTTTAAATTAAAAAAAAGAACGTTGCGAAAGTCATAAGGAATTAAATCAAGTCATTGAAAAAATATCCAGCCATTAAAAATAAATATATAAACTTAGACCGTAAAAATAAAACTTTAATTACATTACTTATAGGCTTATAGGAAAAGGTATGTTCAATAAATGCCTACTCTTAAACTATGCTATTTTTATATGTACATACTAAAATAAAATAAGTAATTAAATATGTATGAGTGAACTAATAAATCAATACGGAATTGAATGACAACTTATATCTACATATATATTTAATGATGATGCAATAAACGGCTTGTTTCAATTTAAGTTTTACTACCCTTCTAAGCTAGATTACAAGACCCTTGATCAGGTAATTAAAAAAAATGCAGCCGAATTAAAAGCTTCCGTGCTTCTTTTGGTTGAAAGGGAGCGGCCTATCAGCTTTTCGTTCCAAGCCAACCTCACCTGCCCGTGGTGCATCCTGCCGAATAACGAACGCAGCGCTGGCAACCGACTGGTGGCTAATCATCACGATTGAAGGCGTAGCTAAATACCACAGACAGGCCGATGACGGGCAGCAGCGTCATCGGAGCGAGGAACTACCTACGCCCTGCGATCGCCAACCCGCCTGCCCAGCGTGGCGATTATATATATCCTCCAGATGTTTGCTCTAAGTGGCGTACAACAGGAGAGGCCTATGTCCAGCAGTGGACTGCAAAAGGCTGACGATGATGATAATGTTAGAAATATCTCTCGGAGACATTAGCGACCACAAGACCAATGAAGCGTTCAAACAGAAAATATACCATTTCCTATCAGTCGATCTTAACACAAATTAATAGTTAATTTACTGTTAAAACGAAGTTTAAATTACTCTACACCGCGCGTAGTCAAGCATGTAACTTAAGCCGACGTTACACCGACATTGATGAATTTAATCATACTTTTGTCATTGAGTCGAAATTTTAATTTGTCTCTTGGCAGGTGCCTTATAGTGAACCGTCCGTGCAGTAATAGAAATACTTGTTGATCAGTTTTAATAATAATAATAATAAGCCCCCTAAAGTCCAACCTTTCGGCCCCCTAAAGTCCAACCTTTCGTGCCCCCTAAAGTCCAACCTTTCGGGCCCCCTAAAGTCCAACCTTTCGTCCGAGCTTGACCACCAAAGCCACGTGGGGGGCGGACACCCGCAACAAAATTACTATGCGGGTGACCAACAAGGCAATGGCAAAACCCTTTATGGAGAATGTTGAATCGGAAGTATAATTTGCGGCCGCTGCCCGGGGGTCGCCGGGGCACACCTGGAGCCGTTGCTGGGTGTTCCAGCATGCGAACCAACGGCGACGAGGAGTTGAGCAGGCAGGCTCCCGTCGACAAATTTATGATAGCCGAAAACAACACGAATTTGACAGAAGACCTTAATGACTTCGATCCCCAATCTTCTAATACATCGAGCAGTTCATTCGTTTATAGGTCTGAAACTTCGTCAAATTCATCATTTGTAGAAGATTTCGTAGATGTTGTACAGGAGGGCGAAATTGCCACTGTTACTGTACCCACTGCGAAACCATCAACCAAGCGTAGAAGATGGACACCAGAAATGAACAAGTTAATTCTACGCACTTACCTTAGAGCTACGCAACTAGAAACGGACACAAAAATTTACTTGGATGAATTATTTACCAAGTTTACCGAAACTTTCCCTGATATGCAAGTCACCCGACAAAGACTAGGTGACCAAAGAAGAGCAATCGTTAGGAACCAACTGCTATCACAAAACATTATTGACAACATTTATATGGAGGTACAAACATAATTAAACATGCAGATTAGTCAGTCAGAGAATCAACCACAAAATACTCAACAAATCCCAACATCGAACCCAACACATACACAGTCACAGCAACGTATAAGATGGAACAGTACATATAATGAATCAATAATCCGAGCATATTATAGGGTAACAAGGTTAGAGACAGATTTGACAACATATAGGCAAAAAATACATCAACATTTTATTAACACTTTTCCACATCTTTCACACCTAACCGAACAAAGAATAGCAGATCAAAGAAGACTAATTATAAAAAATAAGATGATTAAGGATGATAGGTTAAAAGTCATAAGACAAGAAGTGGCAGACGAACTACAGATACTTGAACACATAACCGAAGGTACACCAACAACAAACACACAAACGAATTCAGATAATGATCCCATTTACCTCACAGCTCCTGAAGTACATACATATGACAGCTGTAACTTACAATTTCCAATGAACGTAGATGAACCATTAAGTACGGAAACTTCTGGGGAAACCGAACAGTTAGAAAGGAACACTGCCATAGATAACACATTTCAAGACGCACTACACTATTACACAGATACAGACCCTACCACGAGAAGTTACATCCCAAAACAAAGATCTACCAAAAAATTAGCGCGCATAGTCCACTACATAAATGAGGTTATCTTACCGCAACATGTGACTGAAGACATTAGTTTTCTTACATACCAAACTATACTTTATTGTGCTGCCTGGACTGCAGCTAAATTTAACGGTTCCAAACTGACCATTCCACCCACAGACAATCCACAAGTAGGGAAAAAAGATCACAGACCAAAGTGGCAGATACGATTAGATCGTAAAATAGAGGACCTCAGGGTAAAAATAAGCCGGTTGACACATTTTACCAATGGGAATCGAAGTAGGAAACTAACTTTTCACATAAATAAAATAATGACTCAGTATAAAATACATTCTGTACACGAGGAGGCTAACACACAATTGATACACTTTTTAGACACACTCAAACAAAAATTGGCAGTCTATAGTAGCAGATTAAAACGGTATAAGGCATGCACGATGCGTAAATCCCAAAACAACCAATTTATAAGCAATGAAAAGCAGTTTTACCGATGTATTTCAAAACCTCCCACAGTTGATAACAGCAGCAACCGTGATAGTAATAGTAGCCCTACGCCAGAGCACCTACGAGAATTCTGGTCTAGAATATGGGAGGATTGTAAAGAACATAATAAACAAGCAGACTGGATTAATAACGAGGAACGGACATTCATAAGTTTAGAAACGATGGAATTTGATACGATACCCTTTGACACTTTGACAAGGGTTATAGAGAAGCAACATAATTGGAAGTCTCCGGGCTCAGACCATATTCACAACTATTGGATCAAAAAATTTACCTCCTTACATACACCATTACACAATTTCATTAATAGTTTTATAAAAAACCCAAACGAAGTCCCAGAATATTTAACTTCAGGAGTAACTTACATGCTACAGAAAGACCCCAAAGACCCTACCAACCCTGCAAAATACAGACCAATCACTTGTTTACAGACCATGTATAAAATAATAACATCCTGCTTAACAGACATAATTTACAAACATATAGACAGTAATAAAATATTAACCGAACAACAAAAAGGGTGTAGGCGAGCAAGTCAAGGCTGTAAAGAACAGTTGACAATAGATTCCGTTATACTCAATCAAGTTCAGAAAATTAAAGGTGATCTATTTTCTATGTATATTGATTACAAAAAGGCATATGACTCAGTACCTCATAGTTGGTTATTGCAGATTCTCGAAATATATAAAGTTCATCCTAACATATCTACATTTTTACAAAACATTATAAAGAAATGGACAACCCGGTTAAGATTAAAAACAGCCTCTGGAACTGTAGACTCAGATCCTATAAAAATTAAGCGAGGCATATTCCAAGGTGATGCGTTAAGCCCACTTTGGTTTTGCCTTGCTCTTAATCCTCTATCTAATAAATTAAATGCAACGAATAAAGGATACAACCTCAAATATGAACAGACTGACATCACAAACTCTGTACAAGCCAACGATGAGGTGACATTAAGTCATCTATTATACATGGACGACATAAAGCTGTACGCCACTTCTGAAACTGATTTATTAGATAAGCTATCCCTAATACACATAATCTTAATAAGACAATAGTTGAAAAGTTAACAAAATACACAGAACTAAAGGATGAAATACAGCGAATGTGGCAACTCCGGAAGGTTACAATAGTCCCCATAGTCCTCTCTACCACAGGTGTTATACCAATCCAGTTATTACCCTCTTTAAGATCTATAGACCTCCCAGACGAAACTTATATCCAGCTACAAAAAGCATGTATCTTAAATACTTGCAGATTAACTAGGAAATTTTTACAGATAGAACAGGACACCAGATTTAATAATTGATAGTCAAAAAATAACATTCACTTGGTTCCGACCCGTGAATGTTTAAAATAACCGATGTTTTATATAATGTCGAGCCCAATTAAATGGATATCAAAATAATAATAATAATAAAGTATTTTATTTTCTCTCACAAAAAAGATATTGGGATAACAGAATCTGTACATCCTTAATACCCTGAGTGTGAGAGACTGGTGCCTGAGATAGGTTTATCTATAAACCCGTATTACAGGTCACCAGTGACCCACCCACAAGGTCAATCAAGAAATGGTAACAATACAAACGAATGGGCACATCAATATTTAAAATTGGAATAAAAGAGAAATAAAACGAAACAATTCAGCTATTACACAACAATCATGCATTCATAATTTCTAATTCATATGTATATAGTATTTAATATGTATTCATGTATATATTTTATGTATTGGTATATCATGCAGCCCTGGAAGAAAACAAGTGTGTGTGTGTGTGTGTGTGTGTGTGTGTGTGTCTGTGTGTGTGTGTGTCTGTCTGTCTGAGTGTGTGTGTGTGTGTGTATGTGGTGTATGTGTGTGTGTGCGTGTGCCTGTGTAAGTGCGTGCGTGCGAAAGTGCGCGGGTGCGCGTGTGTGTGTGTCTGTGCGTGAATGTGTGTGTGAGTGAGCGTGTGTGAATTTCCAACACACCCAAGTAGGCGTATTCTAGC
Organism: Conogethes punctiferalis; assembly: GCA_031163375.1. NCBI lineage: Eukaryota > Metazoa > Arthropoda > Insecta > Lepidoptera > Crambidae > Conogethes > Conogethes punctiferalis. The sequence goes on along the minus strand of CM062098.1, from coordinate 2,863,322 downwards.
ATAATGGCTTTAGAAAGTTTTCTGTTTCTTGGTAGTCAAGGGTTTTGAGCCAGTTGACAATAGCTTTTTTGCAGGTGCGTTTTGGCAAATGATTTATTGTGAGGATTTCATTAACTTTATTGTAAATGTAGGGACCAAGAAAGCAAAAGAAGTGATTAGACAGGTGATAGTGAAGGAGTTTAACCTGACAGACTTTTCCTCTTCTTCTCTTATCGCTCATATAGTCCTGATCATATTGTATTTCCGTGTGTTTTTTGAGTGCGGTTTGCAATATGAACAGTTGCCTTACTGTAATCAAGTCCCAATGTTTATAAAGGCTTGTTGTGGGGAATCGATAGGGAAGGCAGGCACTCACTTTAAGTATGGCTCTGTGCGCCCTTTCCAGCAGGAGAATGTGAAATAATAAAAAAAATCTTTAGTAAAGGCTCAATTTAGTGTATTTTGTGCCCGGATATAGTATGGATTCGACATCGGCATACGAGCTACATTTTATCTAGATCCCAATGAGCGATACATTTGACATTCCACAAGAGCTACATTTAAGCTTACACGTACTCTACATTTGAGCTTACACATGCTAAATTTGACTTTCACGCACGACACATTAGAGCTTACACAAAAGCGGGACATTTGAGGTTACACACGAGCCACATCTGAGCTTACGCAGGCACTACATTTGAGCTTACACGGCGACGCGCGCTACTTTTGAGCTTACACACAAACTACAATTTAACTTACCTACTGTATGCGCGCTACATAAATTTTGTAAATATATAACATATTACATGACAATTATTATGAGGATGGAGACAAATATCACTATTCAAACCTAATAAAAAGCGCTCTAAATTCATAGTCGATCATAAAAAACATAAAAGCGATTCTCTTATCTACGAAATGATCCATTAAAATCAATTTGATTAATGTTTTATATGAACTAATCTGCACAAATTTTATGTACACTTATTCAATTCAGCCACCAAGATATTGTGACTGACAAATCAAGTAGTTATAAACTGTATTGAAAGGCCAAGGTATCTGGCTGATAAGGCTAGTTAAGTATGCAGGATTTTTAAAGCAGGCAAGTGTATGCTTCGGTACAGTCTCAGTTCCTTCTCTCTCATGATCAGATGGGGATATTTCAACAACCGGAGATACATCGCTTCTCGGCAAACGTAGTGTAGGACGCCCTCGGGCCTGGTATAACTACGATTTGGGCAAGATGGCTGGCAAGTTCTGGATGCGACAAGCCCAGGAACCAGCAAAGAACTAATATAATAAAGATTCTTATTCTTATTATTCTTATTCAAAGCGGCCAACAATTGGAGAGGTATATCCAGCAGTGGACTGCAAAGGACTGTTGAAGATAACCTTTGTTTTTAATTGACGTTTATTTCAAAACATTAATGACACGATTTTTTTTATAGTAGCTCGACATAATGGCTTCCCTACGCCTGATGGAAAGCCAAGGAGAAGCCCAAGTCGCTGTGACAAATGGCAAGTAACTGGTTAGTTACCTGTCAGTTGCCACTGCCATGCCGGCCGGTACTTGTACCTGTCAGTTGTCACTGCCATTTTTTTTTTTAGAGGGGAATGCATTAGGCACCGTCATGCCACTTCCGGGGGGAGGTGACATGGTGTGTGGGACTCACACCTCCCGAAATGGGGGGGTATACCCACTAAACCCCCCTGTGTCGCCAGTGGGCAGCAAGTTGCAGGGACACGGGCAACGCCGAAGCATACCGCCGCATCCCTGCATGCCCTGGCCAGCCGCAGATGACAAGCGGCCAGCACTCCTGGTCCGGGGAGGGCAAATACCCCTACCCCCGGCTTCCGGGGAGCAATAGGGTGCTCTCGAAGGAGAGGCTCAGAGGGCATACGATGCGTTGTATGCCCTCCGGCGACGCCCGGGCCGGGGGCGGCGTAGAGCAGGCGCGTCTACCGCGGCCTCACGCTCTCTTTCCGCCGCTTCCTTCTGCGAGATCACTGTCTCGCAGAATGCGAGCATCGCTCGCCAGGTCTCCTTCGACGCCGTCATCTGCCGCAAGAGTTGCGGCAGATCGAGGTCCTGTGCGACAGTGACGAGGACGGAGCGCTCATTGGCCCAGGCAGAGCAATGCCTAAGCGTATGCTCTGCCGTGTCCTCCGAGCCACTGTCGCAGTGACGGCATAGAGGATCAGGTTCACGCCTGATCCTCCACAAGTACCGGCCGAAGCAACCATGTCCCGTGAGGACCTGGGTCAGCCGGTACGTCACCACTCCGTGAGGACGCCGCATCCACTCTTTCAAGATGGGGCCAATGGCCTGAGTGGTGCGGCGTCCCCAGGGGGCGGTCTCGAGGCGCTCACGCCATACTGCGAGCGCCTCCGCCTCAACGGCCACCCTTTGCGCTCCGACCTCGGCGGGCGCAGGCCGGAGGCCCCGCGAGCCATGCTGGCCCAACCCTAACCCCCCACGAGCTCCGGAGACCCTACTCACCAGCAGAAACACGACCCGGAGGTCATTTGGCTGCGGTATTCTATAGGGTGGTCCTTCCCCGGACGGGCAGCTCAATACGAGCGAAGATTCGCTATGCCCTACCTTAGTGAACGTGAACTTAATTAGGCTAACTACATGACAGCAAATGTTTATCATCAGTTGTATTCAAGAATAAACCTTACTCCTTTGAATTAAGTGTCCAATGTTTAATCTGTTTTCAGAGTCCAAAGCTTAAACTTTGGACCTTTCTTGTCATAACTATCCGGAAATTTTAACCATAAACAATGCATAATTGACACGCATATATGGAGGGAGACCAAAAGTTCAATCACATTCTCACCTTGGAAGCGGTTCCGCGATTCGGGAGGCCATAGTAAATAATGTTGAGAATTGCGTGAGATTAAACACAGGTTAAAAACAAATGAATATCATTGATATTCTATCAATAGATTACGAATGATTGATTGACATTTTTTTTATGCAAAGAAGGGCGGAAATTGTTTGATTAGGGACAGGGCAGTTGATTAAACAAACACGTTTGATTGAGTCCATCCACAACACCGAGCTGAGATGTTTTCTGTATAGGTACCATCTCGAAGCAGTAAGTAGTTTTTATTATTCATTAAATTCACCTTTAATAAGTAGAAGACTACTTAATTATGGCTTCAAGGTACGGTTTCTTTATTCAGTCTAAGTAAAATAAAACAATCTCGATACACGGATCCACTGAAGGTTGGATAATTAAGTAGTAATTTAACTGCGCTTCTTTTAAGCAAGATATTTTAGATTCTTTTGTTAATATTATTGCAACAGATTTTTATTTAAATTCAATTTTAAGAAAGCATTTGACCTGATGTTAGGTTATGATGCGACATAGGATCGAGCATACTTACATAAATACATATACATATATGTCGTATAAAATATTAACATTATCATCATCATCATCATATGTCTGTATTGGTCTGGGTGTTTTCTATGTATTTATTTACAAAAAAAAGTATTTAAATAAGTTTATCAGTAGTCTAGTACGCATAGTACAAGCCATTAACTTCGAAGTACGCTTTCAAATCCTATCATTTAAAAGTGTATTTCGAAAATTCAAAATTTCAAATGCTCTGTTGACTAGATCTGTTGATCACATCGGTTGATCTCCAAAAGAATCTCAATAAGGAATCTTTTATATTGTGTCGTTAGCGTAAATTAATAAAACATGTACAGTATTTTAGCAAAGATGCAAATAGGTACATACATAGGTACCTACCAGTTTTAACAGCTGAATGATCACGCCTACATCCCGAGACTTTCCTTAAGATTTACCTTCCTAATGCGTTCTGTGAACTGCAGTGACGTAGAAGCAGATATCATATTTCCTCCTCCATTCGTCGTTTTGAAAATTTCTGCGGCAGAAATGACTCCACTGACATATCATCATATTGTGCAACAGCCACAAATTCCAATATTTGTACCAATTGTCAGTGAAAATGTCTAAAATCTAGCCTACCGCCCTTTAGCCTTTTCATGTAGGTAAATGATTTGTAGAATAAAGAAGGGAAATAAAAAGAAATTTATATTACCAGACAATGGATTGATAGTGTCAGTATAGAAGAAAGACTCGCGGGAAGTCTAATCCTGCCTGCTGAGAATGTAGTTACAATAGACAAAGTTATGGTCACCGGTGACTGCTACGGCATTCGACATGTTTAAAACATAATTTCAGTCAAATCTGTGCACATTGCATTCAAAATCGTTCAATAACAAAGATATAATTATCTGCCAAACCTCTGTTTTGTCCATTCTGTTATTGACCAAACAATTCGTGTCCAGTACCCAAATAAACAACAATTTTGGGCTCGCCTTGACTACCGTCGGAAGTGAATGGGCACCAAGGTTCCAATGCACATTATTTGGGTCACTTGCACTCAACTGCGAATGTGCAATTTTTAACTCTATATGTCCTGCGTTAGAATCTGTTATCTAACGGTTGTTTTTATGCAGTTGCGTGTCGGTAATTTGCCGACTTGTAATGAATCTTCGCTGTCACAAGTGTCTGTACCGTTTAAGTTAGCCATGCCACTGTGGGCCACACGACGCCATCTAGTCCGAAACTAAGTCGAAGGTTGTACTACGGGTACTTGACAAGACAACTGATAAACTTACTTAGATATTTGTAAATACACATAGATATTTAACAAACACCCACACAAATACACATGTTCATGCACACATATGTTTGTACATTGGTACAGTACCTATGTGTACCTTACCATATTTTTTTTTATAGTAACTCGACATAATGGCTTCCCTACGCCTGATGGAAAGCGAAAGTGACAACTGGCAAGTAACTGGTCAGTTACCTGTCAGTTGCCACCGCCATCATGCCGGCCCAACCCTAACCCCCTACGAGCCCCGGAAACCCTACTCACCGGCAGAAAAACGACCCGCAGGTCATTTGGCTGCGGTATTCTATAGGGTGGAGGTCCTTCCCCGGACGGGCGGCCCAATTCGAGCGAAATACCTCTCTTAAATATAGTTTATTTTACTATTCACACAAATCTGCATTGCCTAAACGTTGACTGGTAAAAAATGCTCCCAGCATTAAGTGAGGATATTGTACGTACCATGTTTTACAAGCTTTTATCTAACTTGCAATGTATGTTTGTTCGGTTGGAATCTCCTCACAACTCAATTTTAAGGCACTTGTCCTCAACCAATTGAACTGTTGATATGTACGTTCAGTTCGGATGAAAATGCATAAAAACAAATGCATAAAAGCTTGTTTTTAAAAAGGTTTTTTATCTAAATTTTTTGTGTATGAATGTTAAAATCATCATCATCATCATCCTAGCCTTTTTCCCGATTGTCTCAGGGTCGGCTTCCCAAACTGAGAGATTTGGTGAGGGCTAAGCTTTTACACAGAGCGACTGCCATCAGACCTCCGCAACACTTAGGGTAAGCTATACCCATTCCCAGTTTAGGCGTCAGAGTTAATCAAGAGCTGTATGAATGTTAAAATACATTATCGTTAATTTACACTCCAGTGTAGAGGATTAAAGATTAAAGAAGAGAGAACTTACCTCTTTGTCAATAAATCAATTAAAAACTATTCTAAATAAATATAGATTGTAAAGTCGATTGATTTATTAACAAGTCGTAATAATGGACAATTATTTTCATACGTTAGTTAATGTAATACTCGTAAATAAACAGGAAGTTTTTATCTGCCATTTTACATGATCGACTATAAAATTATCGCACTTAATAAATGTCATGTATTTGCTTATTTAAATGGTTGCGTTTGCATGATTTATCAAAGCGCAATGCATATGTACTTTAATACTAAGTACTTTTACTGTTGATAACCTCATTGGTATGGTCTTAGACCATATAGAATACTAGATTCCGCCTAGAAATTACCATTAAGCCCTCAAACAGGAAGTTTTCTTCAACTTCCTGGCTGGCTCGATGGCTCAATTGGTTGACCCCAGACTTCTGATCCAAGAGTCGCGGGTTCGATTCCCGCTCGGGACAAACATTCGTGTGATGTACATTTGTGTGTGTTCCATGTCTGGGTGTTTATATTTGTATCTCTGTATTTAAGTATATATGTATTTGTGGTACCTTTGTTGTTCTAATACCCAAAAAAAACACAAATGCTTAAGCTACTTACTTTGGGATCGGAGCATGTGGTGTTGTGCGATATTTTTTTTATATTCTTCCGTACATCAAAAAGTACGTTAGGCCATTGATCTTTTGCTTGATCTCTGGCTGGTCGTGTTGGTTATGGGATTATGAGAGTAAAAAATAAGTTAGGTCATCCTGAAAGGTCTTCTTATAAAAAAAAATACATAGTCCACCTGAAGAAAAGTTTTTAATGCGAACTGTCAAATTTGAATGAATATTCGATAATCTCAGCGCTCACAATGCTTTTATTTCCGTTCGGGTTCGGAAACTTTGAATGAACGTCATTCAAATTTGAACGAATTGCTTGAGTTTTCCGCGAGAGATCGTTTCGAACTAATTTTTGAATAGTCCCGCGAGACTGTCATTTCCCAGAGACAATTTCCTGAAAATTTTTGGAATAGCCTTGCTGGTATAGTGCATTTATCTATTACAAAGATTAACAAATGATTACATAAAGCCATTCTGCATGCAGGAAAACGATAAAGTTTACAGCTCCCATCAACGTCAGCTCGCATCATCGATCAAGAGCTGTTAATGATAAAATAAGTTAAGTAAATGATTCGTTTCCGCGTAGGCGAGGTCTTTTGATGGTGTTCAATTCATTGCTGCGTATATTCGTAATAAAATAGGTGCCTACTTACTGAAAACCCAAGAGAGGTTATCTTTCCTCTTGACAGTCTCGGCTAGCCGTCACTTAGGGGAGAGAAGAGTATGGGAGTCACCCACAAATCCACGAAACCCTATATAAAAGTAACTCAAATTCATCTCGAATGAAAGCTTAATAAGTTTGTGAATTATGCTTAAAGGCGGTTGCAATAAATACCTACTTTGTTTTTATTAAAAAAAAATTTTGAAATCTCGCTTAAGTGACCTCCAATACCCTCTTTTGCCCTACATCCTCAGAATAATACATGTCACATCCTATAGAATTGCAACTCTCGTGACCGATTCAGTCTTTCTCACATTGGCGAAATCCTACATATTATAGTATAATAATAGGACCGAAGTATAATAATAGGAGACCAAAAGGGTTAAAAAATAAACGTTTTAAGCATCTATAAATAACAATTTTTAATAGAACCAGGTTTACAGGATTATAATATCAGGCCTTGAAGGGTTATTGGTCCCTTATGCCCCCGAGGGAACTGGTAAAACAGGCTTCGCAGGGTTAACTATGTATGTACAGTAACCATCGTATCAAGATATTGTGATGTTCGACGATAATAACTTTTTAAACTTTTTTTTGCTATTAGTAGGTAAGTTTCTAGACGTTCTTAAATTATTTATTTTATTGCTTTTCCCGCTGTTGGCCATCTTGAATTTGAAAGTCAGAGTTTAAAAATATTTTTTCTCATTGTGTCGGTGGTATTGTAATTGGTGTTAAATAAAAAAACCATATAACAATTATTTTATTATCGCGCCTACGCGTTATAATCGTACATATTACCTATATGTCTGGAAGCGATCGCTATTACCGATAAGACCGATATATAAACTGAACTAAATGTAATAATTAAATGTTTAAGTATAATATTTACGAGTATCAAGTTTTAAAATTAAAACTTTTCCTTGTACACATTATAAGAAAACTCGAAGTTTCAAAATTGTTAGGAATTGAAAGTATCTTGATTATAGTATCATAGCATGTACCTACTTTCTGAATCTAACCTCAATAATATTCTTAATTGTTCATTCAAATATTCAATTGTATTGTCAAAGTTTTCGGCAGCCTAAGAGTTCTCGCAAAAGTCTTCGATGAGATTCGTTAAATTTTAATGAACGATACAATGTTTCTGCTCGCATCTCTCAGTTACCGAGTGAGATCTTTTCGAACGCATTCGTGAATAGCCCCGCTGGTCATTAATACAACAGTTTAAAACAGTGATAACCACGAATACGAGTATAACAACGGTCCGTTTCTTCGTTCGGCGTCCCCCAAGGCTGTTCACGGCCGCCTTTCGGCCTCTCGGCCAGCCATTGTGGGGACAGGGTTAAGGCCAACGGCCTAATTGCATAATTAGGCATTAGACATATTGGCTCGAGTTGTAAAATCTATACGAATAATAAAAAAATTGGATTCTTTCACGTCGTACCTACTCTTTGACCACATTTTTAGGTTCTTTCACTGTTGCACAACACAACAATGCAGTTTACTCTGTAAATATTTAAATTTCCACACCGATAAAACAATAAGATTCTTTCACTTTGAAAGACGTCGTCTTTGACCAAATACTAAGGCTATTTTACGTCGTTATGCATTTAATTCTGAATATTTTCCAAACCGCTGGAACGAAAAAGAGTTCTGTTAATTATCAAGACTATTGATGACGAGCAAATCAAAACAATATTGTGAATAAAAGGTTTTTTATGTATTTCCGATATGATACTCGTAAATACCTACATTAGATATTTTTATTGTACACCACTGACTTAAAACTAGTCACGAATATTTATTACAGCGGTTACAATTTTAGAGTAAAGCTCTCTAAGCCCATCGATGAAATAAAGCTTAATTGGGATGACGACTAAAAAATAATTTAATGTCCATCAGATAGATTAATGAAAAATATTGGATACGTATTTTTTATTTTGCCTCTTGTTCAAAAACTTACGAAGATACATTGATTTTAAATGTCACATGACGTCACGTTATAGTACAAAATATACTCTAACGTGACGTAGTTAGCCCCCACTCCGTAACTTTAATGCGCTATATCTAAGTATTTTCTTGTTATTTCGACAAAACAAAAAATACGGGTCTTATATTTTTTTATTATCTAAGAGACGGACTAATTATTTTCTTCATTTTCATACCTTGTCGTCATCCGTATTCTTACCAAAAATGTATATCTACTTATTTACCACGAAAGGATAAAAACTCCGCGTTTATAAACGCCTAAGTATCCACAAAGCAGCTACAATACTAATAAAATATTTAAAAGAATGATTTAACATCAGACGTAAAAATAACACTTTCTTATATTTTAATTAATAAAACGACCATGGAACAATTTCATTTACCTACTTGGTAACCAAACACGTAGATTTTTTAATGGCACTTTTTAAATCAAATTCATTCTCTACAGTCGTAAACTGTGACTGAATTAATATAGTGGCATTTACGAGTACGATTTTTGTATGTATATTCAGCTAATATATTTCATATAAATAACTTATTTAATATAAAATAAGTGGTCCGTTCGCAAGGCAATTGCGATAAATCATATAATATTGTATGCCTTGACATTTAATTTTCACATCGGATTGCATTTATGTAGGTACTTAGTATAAATTGACCATCCACGTCTTTTTTACTTACTTTCTATCTAATATGATATATAAGGGGATATAAGGAAGCGTTCTTCTTCTTCTTCTTCTCGACTCGACAAGAAGAAGGAAGCGTTGTAGCGTTAGTGTAGGAGCGATGTACCCATCATCTTTTCGCTAAATCCCACTGTCACCTGCCCGTATTGCACCCTGCGGAATAACAAACGAGGCCGTGGCTACCATCACAATTAAGGCATAGCAAAATACCCTAGATGACGGGCGTCTCTCTGCGAGATCGGAATTCGGATCCGAAATGAGGTGATCCGGCAGAGAACCAAAGTTACCGACATAGCCCACAGGATCAGTAAGCTGAAATGGCAGTGGGCTGGCCACATCAGCCGCAGAACCGACAACCGTTGGGGTAAACGAGTTCTGGAGTGGAGACCGCGTCTCGGCAAACGTAGTGTAGGACGCCCTCAGGCCAGTTGGAGTGACGATTTGCGCAGTACGGCTGGCAAGTGCTGGATGCGAGAGGCCCGGGACCGATCGAAGTGGCGAGCATTGGGAGAGGCCTATGTCTAGCAGTGGACTGATGTGGGCTGATGATGATGATGATGACGGGCAGCAGCATCACCGGAGCGAGAAGCCGCCCTTACGATATTGCTTAAACGCCCTACGATCGCTAATCCCTCTGCCCAGCGTGGTGATGGGTTAAGTCGCTTCGGGTGGGTATGCACTCTGCATACCTAAAGGTTGACTGACAAGGAATGCTCTTCGCAATAAGCTCGCATTTTGTTAATTATTGCCACAATATTGTGCAATCAATACCATTTAAGTAGCTAAATAAGTAGTTAAGGAAAACCTTATTTTGAGACGTTTGAGACAAGGTACGGTTAGCATCAAAAGTCGCTGAACACTTAAGCTCCATGTCAAAGTTAGATAAATAAAAAGAATACTTGACATTGCTATACACATAACATACTACTTACACTTCTTATCCTCTTCCCAAAGATTGTCTGAAAGAGATCGCCGAAAGCGATAAGGCTGATTAATTTGTACCTTGATTTGTCTTTGTATCTAGTTTTAGGTCAACTGATTAGTGTGCAATAAAGAACACCTAAGTGTTGCAGGCGTCCATAGGCTGCGGTAGTCATTTAGATTAAAAAAATAAAAAGTATGTAGCGACTTTTGATGTTGACCATACCAATCTAACATAACTATTATAAAAATAATTAATTCCCTTCGCTAGCGTTTTATCCAAATACCTAACTCTATCTAGATAATTTTCCTAGAACTTAAAGGGTAAAAACTAGGTTAAACTTAGCCAAAGACTCACAGTGTATTCTACTTAATTGCTACAACAGTATGGGTATTTCCACAATTTACTGAATCAACTTAGTGCTTGTGACAAATACTAGGTTTTACTATGTAGTTTGGTTTATCCTGCCTGACAGATTAATCTGAGTAACATAACCAATAATAGAGTGGGTAATTTATGAGTTTTATGACGGTTTTCCAAAATTAAAAGAAATATTGGTTTTTGTAAGGACTGTTTTCTCTTTGTACCTACACTCACCGCACACAATTTCTGCTCTCTGCATGGCTAACTGGTAGAGAATGCTCCTAGCATTAAGTTCGCCTTTTATACCACTTGTGCATTGAAGTTTAAATAAATAAATATCAACTCCGAAGTTAACAAATATTGTATTAATGTATGACATCAACAGTATGATGATTATGTATATTTTTGAAAAAAGCCAAAATTGATGAGTTTCTTGCGGCACTTCTTCTCATCAGGCCTCATCCTTATCACGTCGAAGTGCTAGTAGGGAAAAAAAAAGTTTGACGTGCAAAAGAATTTACTTGTAAATCTATTTGCAGAAATAAATTATTTTATTTTTTATTATTTTATTGAAGGGATTCAAACAGTAGTGGCAATGACCACTCATCCCGCGCACCGGCTGGACCACAACCTGCTCTAAATCATCCGTTTTTATCGAAAACCGTTTTTGTTGTAATTGAAATAGAGGCAGACCAATAACTGCTAATTTTTACGTTGCTCTATAGCTAATAACGCGGCAGTCCAAAGATACCGTGTTCGATTACCTGTCCGGTCAATTGAGGAAATGGACTTTTCAAAATTGTCTCTGGTCTGTTAGAGTTCTGGTAGAGTCTCCAATCATTTGGTGCTAATGGTACAAAGACAATTCTACGTAGGTATGAGACTGATCACAAACTAAAATAATAATATAATTATTATAAATCATTTAAAATATAAATAAATAATTATTTAAATATATTTTTATTAAATCAAGATAAAAAAGAAAAAAAATATGGGTAGATTCACCCTTCACCTACATTTGTAATTAATTGGGTCGTCGCGGTCCAGATATAAAAATGATCTTTTAACCCCAGTATCTTCCGCGATATCTAATTGAAATCATAAATAACTGTTGTTACATTTTTTTATATTGACTCGTCGATACGATCTCATCTTGTCAGTAAAAATGAGGTTCAATAAATAGCTTTGCTTTAATTTTTATTTCTTTCTTTCAAATAAGCAATAGGTATGTGTACACCTACATTTATTAAATTGTACTTTAATAGAGAAAGATTTTTTAATAAAATCCAATTTTCGTTGTGATCAATTTACGAAAACCACTAACTATATTATTTTTCCTTTTAATATTTATATCTCTTTCTTATGTTTCTTTTTTTTAATTACGACGTTGTCTAAACCATTTTATAATTGGGTCGGGACATCGAATTTGTTGAGGAAGTAAGGTAATTTAATAATTTTTCTTCTGTACTCTCAAATGTAATGCATGCACGTTTCGCTCACGCATACTGATTTTTGTTTTATTAGGTTATAAACAATGTAACTCATTTTAAGTGAACATAGTTCTTATGAGTAATAAAGTTCTTAAACCATAAGTATGACCTACTTACTTTTCCCAGAACAGAATTGGACATGATTAAAAATCTTAATCTTATATCTATAAGTAAAGGAAGATTTTTAATCATGTCTAGATAGGTATATAGGTAGGTAGGTATATATAGGTCTAGGTAGGTAGGACTTAAAACTAGACACATACCTAGATAGGTATGTGCCTAGTTTTAAGTCGACTTGGTATGCAATAAAAAAATATGTACCTATCTAAATTCACAAATGTTAGTTCATTAAATCACGAGCATGAATATACTTATAGGCAATTACGTTTTATGCCGTAACCAATATAACAAAGAAATAAAAACTTTGGGAAACACGTAAAATAATGCGCCAAACAATGCATACCAATTATCTGGTCTCGGACCAAGGTTTTCTTTGTACAGTGGGCGCCGCGTGTAGACCAGTTACAAAGTTAATCAAACATTTTAAAAACACATCCCTATTATGTAAAGTACAAGATAGAAGTACCTAAGAGAGGGCATAGCGAATCTTCGCTCGAATTGAGCTAGTGTTGCCCAAATGCAAGAACAAGACGAGACTTAGCCAGTCTTGGTCTTGGTCTTGCGCCCATACACCTGGTCTTGGTCTTGGTCTTGGTCTTGCGCCCCCAGTCTTGGTCTTGGTCTTGGTCTTGCAGCAAGAGTCTTGCAAGTCTTGCAATTACCTATTAGTCTATTACTATTTATTAAAGTTTACTTTAAATCTTAGAAAAACGTATTAGAATTGGAACATTGTGAGCTTGAATTAACATAGCCATAGTAAAGATCAAGCAGATTAATAAATAACTGAAGATTTGATAAGAAATTCGAAAAATCATCAAACTCTTATCGCAGGCTTTTTATTTTATTAGTAGGTAAGTACCTACGCTTTTTATATTATTTTATTAGTTTTGTAGAATTTTTTTACACGTTTCAAGTATATTTAAAAGTGGCTACAATATTTATTAAGCGGGTGATATTTGAACACTTTTTTGCTATTTTTTCTTGTAAAGACTTAAGAAATATAATGACTAAATGTACAATAATAGTACCTAAGTAATTAGTTTAAAACCATATAAGTAATCAATATTATAATATATACTTACTAGAATGAATTAATATGACATAGATCTACTACCTATCCTTACCATTTTATCCTAATCATAATATGTACTACTTGCGTGATCAGTATAATGTATTCATTTTCATTCTAAGCACTCTGAAACTTATTTATTCTTTGGAACACCTGTAGGTACTCTTAAAATTCGAAATTATTTTGCATGAGTATACCTACGCCCTATGGCGGCAATCAAATAGTGTCAAATGTTATGATTTCGGCGTGGCGGCAACGATTGTTTTAGATTAGAGAAATAGCGCTAAGTCCTAGCTGCAAGACGCAAGAGTCTTGCAGGCTATGTCTTGTTCTTGCTCAAGTCTTGCAGGGTCAGTCTTGGTCTTGGTCTTGCTCAAAATACGCGGTCTTGTTCTTGGTCTTGGTCTTGCAAAAACGCAAGAACAAGACCAAGACTGCAAGACCAAGACTGAATTTGGGCAACACTAAATTGAGCCGCCCGTCCGGGGAAGGATCTCCACCCTATAGAATACCGCAGCCAAATGACCTCCGGGTCGTGTTTCTGCTGGTGAGTAGGGTTTCCGGAGCTCGTGGGGGGTTAGGGTTGGGCCGCTATAGCGGTGGCAACTGACAGGTAACTCACCAGTTACTTGCTAGTTGTCACAGCGACTTGGGCTTCACTTTCGCTTTCCATCAGGCGTAGGGAAGCCATTATGTCGAGCTACTATAACTATACTGTAAAAATCTACCCATTTCGGTAGCTTGCACTGGCAGTGTCACGGCAGCATGAGCCTCCTAGGACCCCTGACGTAGCCTCATCACTATCTTGAGGCAGGGCAAACTCACATACCCTGCCATACCCTGCTGATTGGCAGGGTACATGCCAAGGGACCAGGGGCCCTACTACAGAAAACGAAAACGATCGTTCGTTGAACGGATCACGTATTTTGCCCTATAAATCCCTCTCATTTGTCCCTCCCGTGTTCGAATATACGAACAAAAATTCGTCAACGTCGATTTTCAACAATTTAATTGATATATTAGAACACGGGAGGGACAAATGAGAGGGATTTATGACGCAAAAATACGCGATCCGTTCAACGAACGATCGTTTTCGTTTTTTGTAGTAGGGCCCCAGAATGCATAATTGCATATTTTCCGAAAAAAAAAAAGATATTCGACTTGAAGGAATGCTTAAAGTGACATAACTCTAAATACCCGTAGCGTATTGTTACAGTTATGTCACTATTACACTCGACATTGGCAGAAATAGACCTCGCGGAGAGGTCAGCCTTTAACAAAAAATAGTTGGACCTCTCACCTCAATGTTTCAACTAGCGTTAATTGATTACTATAAATCATCTTTGGTCTAATCAATCACTGCGTTTATCTCGGTAAACTATTAATATAGTAATTAATTATAGTAGTGTATTGAAATCGGTAGTAGTTTAAAGTATAGGTAAATGATAAATGATATTTTAGGTACCGATATAGTATAGTTAAAATTATCGATATTGTTAGCATAATGTAGCTATAATTTTAATATAAAGTAGGAAGTAGATAATCATAAAATAAAGTATAGAGAATTTAACCCAATTATTTATTAATATGGCTAAAAGTTTATTTTGACTACACAAATAAATTTGGAAATAATCAGTTTTTTTAACTATGCTTAATATAGGATATTTTAATTATAAAGGATTTTTAAAAAAATCTATATCAGAGACTCTACGATTAATTATATTAAGCAGATATCTTTGAATTAATTAAAAATAAAAAAAAATCACCTTAAATTCCTAATGCTTCAAGTTTAAGTAAAGTAATAAGCATTATTGTATGTACCCAAATTTATATTCTAAATAAATTATTCTTAGTACAATAATTAGTTTCGTTTCTTTTTATAAAAATCAAGGTTCTCGTTGATATAACGTGTAGGTATGTATTTTTTTAATATTATCAAAATTATATAAAATGATAATAAATAATTTTAACCCGATGTATATTTCAGAGATTGACTATTTTATTTCCTTACCAAAAATCAAAAAAGTACATTCCCTAAAAAAGAAAGCAGTAAAATAAATAATTGTACTCACGATTTCCGCTAAAATATCACCACAGATCACACACAAACACCAAACTGTCAATCGCAAAACAATCGGCACAAAACTTTTTCCCGCGCACCCGCGATTTTTCTGTCAATGGTAACGTTTTTTTCTCGTCTACTTTATGCGGCAAAGGCGTACCGTCCGTGCAGCCGTACAATGTGCAATATAAATAGTCCTTGTGGAAGCGTGGCTTATATTATATCGTCCTAGGCGCGTGCCTCTCACAAACTACCTACGAGATTTATTCTTTTTTAACTTGTAGCCGAGGATGCGACGGACGGGACGTTGGGGAGATCCTATGACAGGAAAAAACTCTGATTTATGCGAACGCCGTGGCTCAGAAATGGTTAATTTGGAACATACAAAGGCTGCATTTAAGTAATATTATGGTTTATTAAAGATTTACAAAACTGAAAACATTCCCTGCCTCCTGTCATCCAATTTTCAAAATACTGGCACTTATAGGGAAATAGGTATATTCCTTTGTAACTCTATGAAATATTGAAAACGTTTAACAATCACAAGCAAATAACAAGTTAGAAAGAACAAGACTTCTTAAATGATAAATGATCAGAATGAAAAATACAGATTTAGCTGTATGCTCCTAAGACGTAAATATTATTTTAGAAACATGACAGGAAAACGGTAACTTTTTAAGCTTTTTTTTATAGGTAATACTGTACAGGCCTGTGAATAAAAATTCGAAAAAAGAACGTAACTTTTTTTTAAATATGGCTTGGATGTCCGTTCGAGAACAATCACAATACCAGAATGTCCTTTGGGGTTAAAATTTCACTTTCCGCTACGGACTTTTTCTTCCGGCCCTTCACCGGCATTGGCTTGCCGATTTTAAAAATACAGGGTTATATCAATTTAAACCTGTACTTATACACGTTATTTCTAGGTTTTATGACGACAAAAGTTAAGCTAAGACTACGCTTGTTGAAATAATAACAATTTTACTACAAAAAATCTATAAAATAGCGAACGTACCTAGGTAAGTAAGTTAAATAACGCTAATGGCGAATTTCATAAATCACAATTTTGCACAAGTGCCGCGATCTAATACCAAAGTAATAGACATGCTTCAAAAATGATATTTGCTAGACGTAATATTAATTCCCCTTTTAAATAACTATTATGAATCTAACTTAAAACGTACCCTTAATCGGCGATGGTCATCACCCCTACGATCGATTTTTTTAATGATCCGTCAAAGTCATGTCCATAATATTTTAATTCTATCCGTGCGGTAAAGTATACCCCATACCTTCCCATGGGTGCCATAAGAGTCGACTAAGGAATTGCTTACTTTATGACCAACACTTATGAATTGTCTCTCGGCTCTCGATAGTTTGTGAAAATCCAGGGAAGGTTTCCAGAATCAGGAATCCAGAATGGCGATAACAAATAGTATCTTATAAATCATCATCATCATCAGCCTATTGCAGTCCACTGCTGGACATAGGCCTCTCCAGTTTTTCGACACTTAGGGCAAACATCTGGAGGATATACCCATAATCGCCACGCTGGGCAGGCGGGTTGGCAATCGCAGGGCGTAGCTTTTCGCTCCGCTGACGCTGCTGCCCGTCATCGGCGTTTAGTATTTAGCTACGCCTTCAATAGTGGTGGTTATACCGCCACCAGTCGGTTGCTAGTACCTCGTTTGTTATTCGGCAGCATGCACCACAGGCAGGTGAGGCTGGCTTGGAGCCAAGGGATGTAAGGGAGGGACCTACACATGGGCCTACTTTGGGACTAGATGGTACTGTGTGGCCCAACCAATGACCCCTTGATTTACTTATCTTATAACTAATCTTAACTAATATTATAAAGCTGAAGAGTTTGTTTGTTTGTTTGTTTGAACGCGCTAATCTCAGGAACTACTGGTCCGAATTGAAAAATTCTTTTTGTGTTGAATAGACCATTTATCGAGGAAGGCTTTAGGCTATATAAGATCACGTTGCAACTATTAGGAGCGAAGAAATAATGGAAAATGTTAAAATAACGGGGAAAAAATTACTATTCCACGCGAACGAAGTCGCGAGCACAGCTAATAACTAATATTATAAAGCTGAAGAGTTTGTTTGTTTGAACGCGCTAATCTCAGGAACTACTGGTCCGAATTGAAAAATTATTTTTGTGTTGAATAGACCATTTATCGAGAAAGGCTTCTATCTATCTATATTATATAAAGCTCGATTACCACTCACTCACTGACTGATCAGGGGTGTTTTTCGGTCATTTATAGGGATAAAATGGGAAAATGATGTAGGGTGACTATAAATCGGGCTCCAATCGAAACAGGTTTTTGTGGTTTTTTTTTTCAAAATCCAAGATGGCGGCCATGTTGGTGGTTGTATCTCTCTAACTATCTATCGGATCGCTGTCAAATTTTTTTGGTCCGTAGAGTGGGTTAAACCATTGAATTTAAAGAAATAAAATGTCGAAAAAACAAAATGGCGGCGCCGCCATCTTGGATTGAAAATGCGATTTCGACCGTTTCGAGACCCATGTTTGCGTAGCCATAGCGTCGCGGTCTATGGAGATTATGGTGAACTATTTTCTTGTAACTGTCAGAGATATAGTCGAGTGTCGACCAGTGACCATAGACTATAGAAAAACAATATGGCGGCGGTGCTGGCGGCCATTTTGTCCCATGAAAAATTTTTGCATTTTTTAAATTGATTTTTCATACTGTTGGCAACACTGGATCGATTGGGATTGTATGGGGCGTTGGTAGGTCATTTATCGGTCTATTGGTAGGTTTTTTAATTTCTACCAAATTGATGGTAGTTTTTGCCACAGGGCCCCAAATATGAGTGGCAAAAGTGTGACGTGTATTCAAATTCCGAGTATGCAGTTTTATGGCAACCCCGGCTGGTATTGACCTCAGGGTAGTTTTGGATAAAAATTCTGGCAACACTGGTTTTGGCGGGCAAAAATGTGTTTTCGCAGTAGTCATTTTCCAAAGTCTCTCTGGGTCCGGGGTATTTATTAAAAAAAAAAGTAAAAATTGGCTTTGATCCGGTATATAGCCTAGAATACAGGAAAAATACGGCCAAGTCGATATCCAAGATGGCGGCGGCGCTGGCGGCCATTTTGTAAAAAAGTTTGGTTTTCGAAAATTTCAAAATGGATTTTCAGTGTGATGGCAACATTTTATAAAATTGCAATGTATTGGTCGGTTATCCGTTGGGTCATTTTGTGTTGCCAGGTGAAAAAATATTTCTAAATTTTTTGGTAGTTTTTGAGATATGGCCCAAAAAAGTCGAAAGTAGAAGGACCAACATTTGAAATAAAAAGTTGCCATGTGTTCACAGGCTTGGCCCATTAGAATGACATTTGACCATTTTTATCTTGGTGGCCTGGCAACACTCGGCACTGCGGGGAGAAGAAATTTTTTGGCAATGCCTTTTTCGCCGAGCTGTCTGGCCCCCAGGACGCTTGGCAGGAAAAAAGTAAAAATGCCAATCGACGCCATATATAGTGTAGTATATGGGAAAAATCCGAAACGTCAGATTTTCAAGATGGCGGCCGCGCTGGCGGCCATTTTGTGAAAAAATTGCTTTTTCGAAAGTTAAAAAATGGATTTTTGGGTAGATAGCAACATTTGAGCGGGGTGCAAAGTACTAGGCCAATGTGTGTATGGTCATTATGTATTGCCAGGAAAAAAAAGAATTCTGGCAATTTTGGTAGTTTTTGAGAAATGCCCCGAAAAAGTCGAAAATAGAAATAACGACATTTCGCAAAAATTATTCCCGGGAGCATAGAGAAGGGGCCCATTAAAATGACATTTGACTATTTTTATCTCCGTCATCTGGCAACACTGGGATGGACGGTGGCTCAAACTTTTTTCAAAGGGGTCCCTTCGAGGGGTCCTGGTCGCCCACTTTGTATGACGCGAAAAAAAAGTGTGAATGCCATTTAGTGTGTAATATAGTTGTTACTGACTACTGGGTACCAAAAGTTGGAAAAACAAAATGGCGGATAAACAGGCGGCCATTTTGTAAAAAAGTTAGGTTTGCGAAAATTTAAATGTGGTTTTTGGGGTGGAAGGGTACGTCTGACAAATAAAAGTCCGGGGGCTCTTTTAAAGGTCTTAGGATTGCCTATTAACTGATGAAAAAATTTACCCCACTTTTGGGGTAATTTCCGAGATTTACCCTGAAACGTAAATTTGCGAAATCTTGAAAACCAAGTATGAGGTCCTGTCAAAAATAGTCCACAGACTCCATTGAGGTCCCAAATGACCTAATAAATCAAGCTGGAATAAAATAAAAGCAAACTCAAAAATCACGATTTCCCATACAAGTGACGAACATACTTACGTTACTTGATGTGGCGAACATACTTACCATACTTGATGTGACGAACATACTTACCATACTTGATGTGACGAACATACTTACCATACTTGATGTGACGAACATACTTACGTTACTGTGTAAGAATGTTAGTCACGTTAAGTAATGTAAGAATGTTCGTCACTTGTATGGGAACGTTAAGTATAACGTGACTAACATTTTTATGGTATCTATCATGACATGCGAGACCGAAGGTCGAGCCCTGCGTAGGGCGAAGCCCGGAGCAGCGCCCCAACCCACTAATGAAAAAAAAAGCTTTGCGAGGCCGCAGGCCGAGCGAGCCGACCCAAGCCGCCAAAACAACGCCGCGGAGGGCGAAGCCCGGAGCGGCTGGCGCCCCAAGGAGCCCCCACACAAAACCGAATCAACGAACCACAAAAAAGCCCACCGCGCCCGCCCACGCGGACGGTACAACCCAGAAAAGTAATTTCGCGAGGCCGCAGGCCGAGCTGCGTATCGCGAGGCCGCAGGCCGAGCTCCGCGTAGGGCGAAGCCCGGAGCGTCCAGCGTCGCAGACCTAGCTTGAGCACGCACGCGCGAAGAGCGTGCGGCGAAAGCTAGTCTATCTATAATATATAAAGCTAAATTACCACTCACTCACTGACTCACTGATCAGGGGTATTTTTCGGGTAGAACTAACTAACTAACTAACTAGATCGGCGCAGTGACCCAAGCCGAGTCTTGGCCTCCAATAATAAGAGCCTCCATCTAGGCCTGTCTTGCGCAACCTCCTGCCAGCTGTCCGCACGGAGCTCACGCAGATCCTTTTGGACTTCATCCGCCCAGCGATACCTGGGACGGCCCACCGGCCGCGTGCCACTCGGCCGTCCCACGTACGCTCGCTTCACTGCACGATCATTCCCCATCCTTTCTAAATGCCCAAGCCAGCGAAGTCTATGGGATTTCGTTTCGGCAATGATGTCCGGCTCGTTCACCTCCTCTTCCAACTCTACATTCTTCCTCCTTCTAAAAAGTCCCTCGCTTGTCCGTACAGGTCCCAGAATCTTCCTCCAAATTTTTCTTTCCGCCACACGTAGTTTGGTCTCTTCTTTAAGAGTCAGTGTCCAGGCCTCGCAACCGTACATTAAAATTGGACGTATTACAGTCTTGTATATACGGACTTTTGTACGCTTGCTCAGAAGCCTGGACACCAAAACCTTGTGTAAGGCTGCACTACAACGAAGGGCGTTTTGTATCCTTGTATCTATTTCCTGTTCCCTAGTATTGGTGTCAGTGATAGTACAGCCTAGATACTTGAATCTGTCCACCCCTCTGTAGACAGCCCCTCCTACGGTAAGACTAGGCCTCGGTACTCTGATATTTTTGTACCGACGAATGTGCATGTACTCAGTCTTATGCTGGTTGATTCTGAGACCCACCTTCCTAGCCTCGTCCTCCAACACCTGCGCTGTCAACACTATCTCCTCCCTCTTTTCACCTATCAGGGCAAGATCATCTGCGTACCCTATCACCTTATGGGATCCATTTAACTGCACTCCCCCGTCGAGACTAAGCACATGTCGCATGACGTATTCGAGTGCCAGGTTAAATAACATAGGTGACAGTGCATCTCCTTGTTTCAAGCCTGTCCTTACTTCGAATTCATCGGTGAATTCTGACCCAAATCTAACTACCGCCCTACTTTCCTTAGTGGCTATCTCAATCATGCTGACGAGCTTGGTGGGGATTTGGAAAAATTTCAAAATTCTGAATAGAGTTGCCCGGTCAATGCTATCGTATGCCTTAGCAAAATCTACGAAAAGAGCATGCACGTCCTGGGCATATTCCCACCTCTTTTCCAGTAACTGTTTAAGGAGAAATATTTGGTCAGCTGTGCTACGGTTGCGCCTGAAGCCACACTGGTAATCACCTATAATGGTCTCAGCGTACGGCTCCAGTCTCTTTAGCAACACGTAGGATAGGATCTTATATGCTGTCGGTAGTAAAGATATCCCCCTATAGTTTTCACACCGTTTCCTGGGTCCTTTTTTGAGTATTGGGCATATGACCCCTAAGTTCCACTGTTTTGGAATTTGCTCCAGGTTCCAGACTTTCACCAATAAATCGTATATTATTGACTGAGCCGTACTTCCGCCATACTTCCACAGTTCACTCGGTAAGTTGTCAAATCCCGGCGCTTTGTTGTTTTTAAGCTTCAGTATCGCATCTCTGACCTCTTCAAAACTTAGATGCGGTATTTCTTCAGTGTTATCCATATCAGAGAACTCCAGAACTTGCGTGGGTGGTGGACAGTTCAAAAGATTTTGGAAATATTCCTGCCACATGGCACCGATTCTCGACTGGTCTGCAACGAGGTCGCCATTGTCATCCTCCAGTAGTTGTACCATAGGTTGGTATCCTCTTTTAACGTTTCTTATTTCCTTATAGAACGCTCTGCTTTCATTTGCCCGAATAAGATTCTCCATGCTACGTACAATGCCTTCCATATGCTTCCTCTTAGCGGATTTTATTGCTCTTCTAGTTTCTTTCCGTAATTCCTCGTATTTGCTTTGCCATTTGCCATCCTGTTCAGCCTGTAGTTTTAGTTTCCGTCGGTCCTTAATCAAATTTTCACATTCTGGTGTTATCCATCTGTTTCTCTTACCCCGCCTCTTTTTTCCCAATACTTTCATCCCTATCTCCATTACTGATTCCTTTATGGTGTCCCAAGCTTTATCCACATCCTCTGAAACTTCTAACCCTTCAAATCTGTTCTTCAATTCCAGTTGGAACACCTTTCGCACATCTTTTATTTTCAAATTATCTATGTCCATTGCGTCTTTACGCGATACTGTTTTTGCGTCATTAGCTTTTATTTTGGCTTTAATTTTAACACCTAGGAGATAGTGATCGCTGTCGCAATCAGCACCGCGATAAGTTCGTACGTCTTCTATAATATTTTTTATTTCGGGTAGAAGGGGGTTGATTTCGTTTATTTGTTGTATGGGGGGGTTGTGTATTTTTTTTATGGCACCAGCTTTTTATATTTTTTTTCCCAAAAATCCAAGATGGCGGCGGTTTTTCGAAAAAAAAGTTTCAAAAAATGTATAGAATGCCCAAGCGGCGCATAGCGTGTTAGAATTGTCTATGGAAAAGAGAAACGTCAAAGTTGGAAAAAAATTAAAAAAAAACATGTCCGCGCCGCCATCTTGGATTAAAAATTGGTTTTGGACCCATGTTTGCGTGTTCGTACTGTCGCGATGCGCAGAGATAATGGCAAATTTTCTTTAGAATATCGCCACAGGTATAGTCAATTGTCAACCGGTGACCATAGATTATAGAAAAACAATATGGCGGCGCCGCTGGCGGCCATATTGTTCCGTGAATTTTTTTTCCATTTTTAAACTGATTTTTCTTGCTGATGGCAACACTGAATCGATTTTGTTAGTATCGGGCGGTGGTAGGATATTTATCGGTCTATTGGTAGGTTTTTTAATTTCTACCAAATTCATGGTAGTTTTTGGCACAAGGATCTAAATATGAGTGGAAAAATTTTGACTTGTATCCAAATTCCGAATATGCAGATTTATGGCAACCCTGACTGGTATTGGCCACAGGGTAATTTTGAAGAAAAATTCTGGCAACACTGCATTTGGCGGGCAAAATAATTTTTTGGCAGACCCTTTTTCGGCTTGTAGTTTGAGCATTCCGGCAAATGGCAGAAAAAAAGTAAAAATGCCAAATGTTGCCATATATGGTCAGGTATATGGAAAAATTCCGATTTTTTCGATTTTCAAGATGGCGTCGGCGCTGGCGGCCATTTTGTGAAAAAGTTTAGTTTTCGAAAATTTCAAAATGGATTTTCAGTGTGATGGCAACATTTTACAAAATTACAATGTACTGGTCAGTTATCCGATGGGTCATTTTGTGTTGCCAAGTAAAAAAATATTTTTGTTTTTTTTGATAGTTTTCGAGATATGGCCCAAAAAGGTCGAAAGTAGAAGGACCAATATTTTAAATAAAAAATTGTCATGTACTCACAGGTTTAGCCCATTAAAATGACATTTGACTATTTTTATCATGGTGGCCTGGCAACACTCGGCATGGCGGGGAAAACAAATTTTTTGGCAATGCCTTTTTCGCCGAGTTGTCTGGCCGCCAAGATGCTTGGCAGGAAAAAAGTAAAAATGCCAATCGACGTCATATATAGTGTAGTATATGAGAAAAATATGAAATGACAGACTTTCAAGATGGCGGCTGCGCTGGCGGCCATTTTGTAAAAAAATCGCGTTTTTGAAAGTTAAAAAATGGATTTTCGGGTAGATGGCAACATTTGAGCTGGGTGCAATGTACTAGGCCAATGTGTGTATGGTCATAGAGTATTACCAGGTAAAAAAATAATTTCGACATTTTTGGTACTTTTTGAGAAATGCCCCGAAAAAGTCGAAAATAGAAATAACAACATTTCGCAAAAATTATTCCCAGGAGCATAGAGATGGGGCCCATTAAAATGACATTTGACTATTCTTATCTCCGTCATCTGGCAACACTGGGATGAACGGTGGCTCAAACTTTTTTCAAAGGGGTCCCTTCGAGGGGTCCTGGTCGCCCACTTTGTATGACGCGAAAAAAAACTGTGAATGCCATTTGGTGTGAAATATAGTTGTTATTGACTACTAAGTACCAAATGTTGGAAAAACAAAATGGCTGATGGGCAGGCGGCCATTTTGTAAAAAAGTTAGGTTTTCGAAAAATTCAAAGTGATTTTAAGGGCAGAAGGATGCGTCTGAGAAAAGAAAGTCCGGGGGCTCTTTTGGAGGTCTTCTAATAACCTATGAACTGGTGTAAAAATTTACCCCATTTTTAGGGTAATTTCTGAGATTTACCCCGAAACGCAAATTCGCGATATTTTAAAAATTAAGTATGAGGTCCTGTCAAAAATGGTCCACAGACTCCATTGAGGCCCCAAATGACCTCATAAATTCAGCAGGAATAAAAAAAAAGCCATCTCAAAAATCACGATTTCCCATACAAGTGACGAACATACTTACGTTACTTGATGTGACGAACATACTTACGATACTTGATGTGACGAACATACTTACGTTACTTGATGTGACGAACATACTTACGATACTTGATGTGACGAACATACTTACGATACTTGATGTGACGAACATACTTACAATACTTGATGTGACGAACATTCTTATGGTATCTACTATGACATGCGAGACCGAAGGTCGAGCCCTGCGCAGGGCGAAGCCCGGAGCAGTGCCCCAAGGAGTATGCGCCCACTAATGAAAAAAAAAACTATGCGAGGCCGCAGGCCGAGCGAGCCCATCCTCTTTTAGTTACGCTACCATAATACGCGAGACCCTTAGGTCGAGCCCTGCGTAGGGCGAAGCCCGGAGCATTGTACTAAGGAGTATTCACGCATTAATGAAAAAAAAACAGGTTGCGAGGCCGAAGGCCGAGCGAGCCCACCTTCTTTTAGCTACATTACTGTAATACGCGAGACCGAAGGTCGAGCCCTGCGTAGGGCGAAGCCCGGAGCAGTGCCCCAAAGAGTATTCACCCACTTATGAAAAAAAAAAAAACTATGCGAGGCCGTAGGCCGAGCGAGCCCACCTTCTTTCAGTTACGCTACCATAATACGCGAGACCAAAGGTCGAGCCCTGCGTAGGGCGAAGCCCGTAGCAGTGCCCCAAGGAACAATCACCTACTTATGAAAAAAAAAAACTATGCGAGGCCGTAGGCCGAGCGAGCCCACTTTCTTTCAGTTACGCTACCATAATACGCGAGACCAAAGGTCGAGCCCTGCGTAGGGCGAAGCCCGTAGCAGTGCCCCAAGGAACAATCACCTACTTATGAAAAAAAAAACTATGCGAGGCCGTAGGCCGAGCGAGCCCATCCACTTTTAGTTACGCTACCATAATACGCGAGACCGAAGGTCGAGCCCTGCGTAGGGCGAAGCCAGGAGCAGTGTACTAAGGAGTATTCACGCACTAATGAAAAAAAAACAGTTTGCGAGGCCGAAGGCCGAGCGAGCCCACCTTCTTTTAGTTACATTACTGTAATTCGTCGAGACCGAAGGTCGAGCCCTGCGTAGGGCGAAGCCCGGAACAGTAGTGCCCCAAGGAATAATCACCTACTTATGAAAAAAAAAACTATGCGAGGCCGCAGGCCGAGCGAGCCCATCCACTTTTAGTTACGCTACCATAATACGCGAGACCGAAGGTCGAGCCCTGCGTAGGGCGAAGCCCGTAGCAGTGCCCCAAGGAATAATCACCTACTCATGAAAAAAAACCTATGCAAGGCCGTAGGCCGAGCGAGCCCATCCACTTTTAGTTACGCTACCATAATACGCGAGACCGAAGGTCGAGCCCTGCGTAGGGCGAAGCCCGTAGCAGTGCCCCAAGGAATAATCACTTACTTATGAAAAAAAAACTATGCGAGGCCGCAGGCCGAGCGAGCCCAAGCTCTTTTAGTTACGCTACTGTTACAGGCGAGACCGAAGGTTGAGCCCTGCGTAGGGCGAAGCCCGGAGCAGTGCCCCAAGAATTATTCATTCATTAATAAAAAAAAAATTGTTTGCGAGGCCGCAGGCCGAGCGAGCCAACCCAAGCCGCCAAAGCAACGCCGCGGAGGGCAAAGCCCGGAGCGGCTGGCGCCCCAAGGAACCCCCACACAAAACCGAATCAACGAACCACAAAAAAGACCACCGCGCCCGCCCACGCGGACGGTACAACCCAGAAAAGTAATTTCGCGAGGCCGCAGGCCGAGCTGCGTATCGCGAGGCCGCAGGCCGAGCTCCGCGTAGGGCGAAGCCCGGAGCGTCCAGCGTCGCAGACCTAGCTTGAGCACGCACGCGCGAAGAGCGTGCGGCGAAAGCTAGTTAGGCTATATAACATCACGTTGCAACTATTAGGAGCGAAGAAATAATGGAAAATGTAAAAAAAAAACGGGGTAAAAATAACTATTCCACGCGGTCGAAGTCACGAGCACAGCTAGTTTATTTATAACTAGAATTTTTCAATTCGGACTAGTAGTTCCTGAGATTAGCGCATTCAAACAAACAAACAAACTCTTCAGCTTTATAATATTAGTTAAGATTTGCGTCGCCATTAAAAACATATCTGGTTAAAACTCTTGAATATAATTAGTCGCAAAGTAAACCTTGACACTGGCGGGTTGAGCCAAAACCACTGCACATGCAGGTTACAAGGCAATTAAAAAACGCGAACACAAATCGGACAAGACCGCGTCGACCGGTGCAGGCAGAATTCCGTAGGTACAAAAGTAATAAAACCTGTCCAAGTGACGAATACTGAAAACCAGCGCCGTGGCTTGCTACGCGGGCCACGGTTCAATGCTGAGTGGGGCCCTTTTTATTGGACGTCACAACACCACGTCCGGTCTGATTGGTTTACCTATATCTTGGTTGTTGTGTTTTATTTGAGTAATGTATGTGTCTAGTTATTGTTATGTTATGATTGTTTATTGTTACGTTATCATTGTTATGTTGTGATGTCCCAGTATAATAAAGATTTCTTATTCTTAATACGAAGTATTCCGTACCGTTGACTATCCTTTGTGCAGGACCGGATCTATCTAAAGGCTATTTGGGTTGCAGTCCAGGGCCGGCAAGTTACTAGAGGCCCCCAGACCCCGCTGAAGCCTTTCCTACAACTAACAGTAACAGTTTTTTTAACATGGATAATATTTGAGTAGGTACCTTAGGTAAGCTCTTAGGTAGTTGTAGCCCAAGGCCCCACAAATACACGATCCGCCCCTGCCTTTGTGATGCTGATTTCAATTTCAGGCAAAAATCCAATCTCTGCATGACCCAAAAGTTGACTGGTAGAGAATACTCCTAGCATCAAGTACGCCTTTTACCTATATCATTTTGTGCAATAAAATTGAAACTAATAACCCTTTTGTTGTATGAGCGCTCATTCTTTGTTGTAAGCACGTTAAGCCAGTAACACTTTCAGTGAGAGTTCACGCAGGACCAACTCCTACTTAGTGTCAAACTATTGTTCGAAAGGCGGCAGACGAGCAAATGTGATGCCAGGGCCGTCTTAAGTATATTCGGCGCCGGGGTGCCGGACTCAACCTGCGCCCTGTTGCGCCGCACCGTTTGCACCCCCTGGTAGAGACGGCCCTGCCTGATGGTAAGCAGTCAACACCGCCCATGGACACCCGCAACTCGTTTCCCAAGTCGTAGCTGTTCAGAAAGACTGTCGCAGGAAGTTGGTTCCACAAAATCGACGCACGAGGCAAGAAGTTCCTCATAAAGCGTACAGTGACTTCAAATCCATTTGAACATACTGATGTTCAGTTGGATTACATCGGAATACATAATTAAAGGTATTTTTTGCGGAACCCTAAAAACTACGATGTTCCAAATGGCATCTACGTGAATAGCTTTTATGCGGAAGTCGATTTGAAGCTTTTTGCATTATTATTTTAAAACATTACGAATATAAGCTTTTTTTGTTTAACACACAGCGAAGATCTAGTAAATACAAAATTTAATGTACTCTAATCTTGAATAACCTGAGATTCCAAACTGAGAGGTTCCCTATCAGTCCTTAGACCTTGCTTACTACTATGCAACGAGGCAGTCTTCTAAATATATAAAACTCAAAGGTGACTGACTGACATAGTGATCTATCAACGCACAGCCCAAACCACAGGATGTATCGGTCTGAAATTTGGCATACAGGTAGATGTTATGGCGTAGGCATCCGCTAAGAAAATTTTGATTAATTCTACCCCCAAGAGGATAAACTAGGGGATGAAACTCTATTACCTACCACGCGTACGAAGTCGCGGGCACAGCTAGTCAAATAGGTATATAAAGTATCAGAGGACGATAATATTTACTTACATTTAAATAGATATTGAAACTCTGTTATAAAACCAACATTAAAACCCAAGTTTGTTACAACACAAGTTATAAAACATACTTTATATGGTTGTAATCAATTGGATTAAATCAGCATTGAAGTTTTATCGGAAATGTGTGTACATAAAAGTTTTATTTTAAACGTAGTAATGAAGCCAAAGACTCCACTGGTTGTGGAATAACCACCATGAAGGTAAATACCACAGGCTGATGACGGGCAGAAGCGTTACCGGAGCGTAGAGCTACGCCCTGCGATCGCCAACCCGCCTACTCAGCAAGTAAAGCTTGCAGATGTTTGCCCAAACTAGCGAACAACTGGAGAGGCCCAAGTCCAGCAGTGGACAGTGATAGTCTGATGATGAATAAAGACATGCCACGCTGGGACACCGTCAGTCATCTAGTCCCAAACTAGCCGAAGCTTGTACTGTGGGTACTAGACAACTGATTAACTTACTTTTTTTTTGAAATAAATACAACTGGACTTTTTTTTTGGAAATAAAATCATTATTCATAGCAAATACCCAGACCAATAAACAGACATGTTCCATCTTCATGCATTCAAATGTTTATACTTGCTGTGCGAGGTTCGAACCTGTGACCACTGTACCAGAGAAGAGATTCATGAACACAAAACCTACCTACATTGTATTTTGCAGTTGGATGGACATCATGTTAGGTACTTTAATCTCTGATCTGTTATTCTAATAAAATTAACAGTGGTAAAAAGAGATGAGGAAAATTATTTTTAATGATTCGTGTTTTTCCGATAAAAATTAACCCATACCTTATTATGCGGGTCATACGTACTAAGATAAATATTTGCAATCGATCAATATGCCTGATAGGTACAAACAGACAGAAAAATAAACAAGTAGTAAAGTATAAAATGGTTGTATTCTCTATATATGATCTGAAGCTGTATGCCATTACCACAGAGAATATAATACGTAGTTCCGTTATGTAAGTAACAGTCTTCGTTACCACAAAATGTAATGCTTGATTTCTGATGTCTTTTATAGAAGCGTAGGGCATAAGTTTAAGAGAGGTAGGCTAGGTCACAGCGAATCTTCGCTCGAATTGAGCCGCCCATCCGGGAAAGGACCTCCACCCTATAGAATACCGCAGCCAAGTTTGTTGCAAGCCCGTTGTCACAGCGACTTGAGCTTCTCTTTCGCTTTCCATCAGGCGTAGGGGAGCCATTATGTCGAGCCACTGTAAAAAAGCGACATACCAAACAGTAGAATATTAACTTCCATAACTTTGCGTGAAGATTAACAATAATTAATACGTACTTATGTGCTTTTTTTTTCTTTTATACCAGTTCATAGGGTGACAAAATAACTGCTGAGTTACCGCAGCCCATGGACGCCTGCAACACCAGGAACATCGCGTTTGCAGAGAAGCGGTATCCTCTCTAGAACTCGTTTACCTCATCGATTGTCAGTTCTGTAGTTAACATGACCAGCGCACAGCCTACCTAAGAGTATTCTTAGGTAGGCTGTGCGCTGGTCATGTTAACTACCTTAGTATAGCGTAGGTATCTACGCGATACTAAGGCTGTCTGTCCAGTGAAGAGGAGCGAGGCAAGAATCAATTAATCAATACTATTAGTTGATTTTACCTCGCTCCGCCTCTGTGAACAAGCAGCTTTATGCGTAACATTTCTTTTCCTTAATTTCGTCATTAAAAAAAATTGTCCGCTCGTTCATAAAAGACGTCACGTTAATTCATGTTTGAACACAAAGCGTCATTGAAACCATGGAGGAAATAAATACCCTTTAATTATTCTGAGAAATCAGTTCTAATTCACGGGATAAGTAGGAAATGATACCTCGGGTTTGGGGACTAGAGCCAATCAATAAATCATTCACAATAATTAAACGTTACGTTAACGTTATAAAAATAGCAAGTCATTTGTGACAATGCCGTTTCATTGATATATTGCTTAGGTACTTTTTGTCCCGTTACGTCTAAAAAAGTCGCTGTGTCAATTTAATTGGGTTTAAAACTGACGTATTAGTACGACGAATGTGACGCATTGTTAAATGTTTGCTTAGGCTGTTTGCTAGAGCTGCGTCACAGAATACCTACATAGCTGGTATTACCCGTTATAACATACTTTTTTATATTAGCTCGACATAATCCTTCCCTATGCCTGATGGAAAGCGAAAGAGAAGCCTAAGTCGCTATGACAACGGACATGTAACTGGTCAGTTGCCCAATCCTAACTTTTTTTTAAATTAAGTAAATCATGACTTCCCTGTTGC
This sequence comes from Conogethes punctiferalis, assembly GCA_031163375.1. NCBI lineage: Eukaryota > Metazoa > Arthropoda > Insecta > Lepidoptera > Crambidae > Conogethes > Conogethes punctiferalis. The sequence continues at coordinate 2,832,299 of CM062098.1, read as the reverse complement.
TTCCTCAAACTTGCGCAAAAACCAAAAATATCATCTTTGCTGTTGTGCTTTTTATTTTATACTCGTATTTTTATTTACTTTGAGCTTCCCGGCTTGTCATAATCCTTTCTATTATGTATTAGGTAACAATCACAATACGTTAAGTTGAAGTAACTCATTCAAATTACCAAAATTGGTTACGCCACGTCTGAAAATGAATGTAATATCAAAAGGCAAATGTATTATTTAATAAACGCTTAATTAAACAACGAAAATCCTTGATGAAACAAACAAAAACTAAAGTAATGGTTAATCCGATCTATAAGGTTAAATGCTATTTACAGTTGAATGGATTTGTTCTATTTTTACTTGACATTTAATCGCGCAATCTATTTAGTGCTAACGTTTAATTATGTAATTTAATCGGTGTTATAATATTTGCTGTTTATTGCATTTTTTATTTATTAACTGGCAGTTTATATGTGACGATTGACATTATAAGGGGCTGCGGAGACGACAGACTTTTTGTGCGTGTAGAAATGAGACACTCGGAAGACACTTCTCTCACTGTATATTTTTACTTCACTATATTTACTTCACTATAATAATCACTTTGCTATACTGGAGGCAGGACGACGTTGCCAATGTCGGCGGGGGCCTTATAGTAGAAGAAAATCACAACGCCCCCGCGATGTATCAGACAGGCAACGCCATCTGTGATCTAATCGACGTCAACCGAAGTTTAAATACCTTCGGTTGACGTTCGATGTTCAAACATGCCGGCCACTATGGACAGACATGCTGAATGTCCATAAACTATCTTGAAGAAAACATAAATGGATACAAAAGGCATAACAATATCATTAAGAACACAAAATTAACAACAAACAAATACTTCCCAATTTAAAAAACATACATAAACTAATCCATGACTGATAACAACAGGGAACAATACATTTATTAACAGGCCTTATACATCGGTTGAACTTTTAACTATCCACCCACGTAATCTTGTCCAAACCAGGATGCTTCTGCTTAACAATCCCGAATGACTAAGGAATGAAGTTTCATGTCTTGTACCTGGCTAGAACTTGCAACTAATACCATTGTGACCACTTGCGCAATATTTCCACACAATCCGTTGAGTAAGCTGCCACCACAACAAACTGCAGATGAATAATCAGCCTGCCATTGGCAACAGCACTGTAGACTCATCAGTCAGAAGGTGACTATGAGTGAATAGAAGCGAAAATGCAGAATTAACGCTAAGTGTTGATTTGTAAGGTGAAATAGTGAAGAGCGTCTGGATCAGTAAGTATGGGCCTGGGTGAGATCATGGAAGAAGAAATTGGGTAAGTGTATAATATCATATCTAAAATTATTTGAGTTGATCCTTATGATATGACATAATGTTGAACGCTTTCTAATTTTATTTTCTTTTTCTTTCTTACAGATGAAGATGTACTGAGCTGAGAGAGAACCTTGGCTATAAATGGACTAGAAGAAGGTCTCTTGGTGGTCTTGATGAAGTCTTCCTTACAAGATCCTTCACCATAATTTGGAGTTGAATTTACATACTTTGGAATAGAATTGTTTACTTTAATTTTACCAGAAAGAATCCAGCCTAACCTTGTGTTTTGGGCTACAGGAGTCCCAACTGGACCCTTGATCAGACCCTTCATTATTATGTGGCCATAGACTTCCGCCCCCAATAAAATATCTATTTTATTCGGTACGTTGTATGATGGGTCTGCTAACTTCAAATCTGGTAAATGTGACAACAGTTGAAAATCAATTTTGCATTCTGGTAATAAGGCTGTTAAATTATTGACAACATGAGCCTTGACATTATGTACAAAGCTTGGATCATACATAGATTGGATTCGCAAATAAACTACATATTTGGAACTCAATGACTTTTTATTTCCTAAGCCTGATATTGAACTCTTGCATGAATATTTCTTTAGTCCAAGAATTTGGACTACAGACTCCGTTATTAAGGAAGCCTGTGAACCTATGTCTACACAAGAACGAAGAGTAATATCACGGCCTGATACCGATTGAGCCTTAACCAGTGCTGTTGCCAATAGCACTTGTGATTGATTATTATTTGTGAAGCAAGTGGTCACAAGTGTACTAGATTGGTCCTGCGATGTTGCTGTTGCAACAGCAACATTGTCTTCCGAATTGTCAGTTGATGGTGGACTGTATCTTTTTATATGCAATAAAGTATGATGCCGCTTGTTACAAATCCGGCTCGAAGGACCATGTAGAAATGAGACACTCGGAAGACACTTCTCTCACTGTATATTTTTACTTCACTATATTTACTTCACTATAATAATCACTTTGCTATACTGGAGGCAGGACGACGTTGCCAATGTCGGCGGGGGCCTTATAGTAGAAGAAAATCACAACGCCCCCGCGATGTATCAGACAGGCAACGCCATCTGTGATCTAATCGACGTCAACCGAAGTTTAAATACCTTCGGTTGACGTTCGATGTTCAAACAGTGCGATAGAGTCTGGGTCTGAGACATTTAAAAAGAGCATCTAGGTCCCTACAGGTACACAAAATGTTTCTTCAAATCCTCGAGGGTTCATTGACAACGCGATGTCGGAAGCAACGAGTCAATCAAACATAGGTAGCGAGCTAACAAGATCGTCGTGATTGGTTCACAAGGAGCTTCCTCATGACATCAGCACAATTACATATCGGGCCTTCGGACATCGCGAAGGCCTGGGTTTTGTACTATTGTAATACTGGCTAATCAAATTTTTGAATTTATATTTCTTTTACGTTCTGATGTATGTTCTTACTTTGACTTTAATAAACAGTGTCAATGACAACATACGTTTTCAGCACTATTATGCTCTAATTAATTGAGTTATTCTTATAAAAACTGCATAATTCTACATTAAAAGTGAATACGCAAGTTTTTCCAATGTGTGCGTGTATAATTTATTGAAATTGCGTGAAATTTTCAATAGTTCGCGTATCTACGTTTTACATTTGTTGTGACATAACAGCTGATTGTAAGTACACAATAACATGTCGTCAAATCATTCTATTTCGGAAATAAAACCACTGATAAATAGAGATGGTTATTCTGTATGGAAATTCAAGATCCGTATGTATCTTATACATGAGGAATTATGGGAGACCATCATCGGATATCCTCCAGGTATCGATATTTGCGCTGAGAAGAAATTGCGTAACGATCAAAAGGCGTTATCAAAAATATGTCTCACCGTAGATGGTATGGCTATCACCCATGTACGTTCATGTAGAACAGCCAAAGAAGCTTGGGACGCTCTTTCGTCCGCTTACGAGGATAAAGGCTTAGGGCGACGTATAAGCCTCGAACGGAAGCTGTACAGGTACTGCCTTGATGATTTTGACTCCGATTTAGAGACGTATATAAATGCTGTGATGTCAACTGTACAAGATTTAGCCGATATAGGCAAAATAATAGAAGATGCTTCAATAGCTGCTATTCTTCTAGGAGGTTTAAGTCCTCAGTATGCACCTTTAGTAATGGCTTTGGAAAATTCAAATATCGACATAACTGTTGATCTGATTAAAGCTAAACTGTTGAATGAGTTGAATAAACCAGCTATGAATAATCCTGATACTGCTCTTCGTACCCGTATGAACCAGAACAAATCCACTAAGACTAAGAAACCCATAGTATGCTATGACTGCATGGAGCCCGGACATAAGCGTCCAGATTGTCCAAATAAGAAGGATAAGAAGAAGAAACCTGTCAATCATAAGAATTCTCTATGTGCTCTCAATGTCAATGAGGGACTTGAGCGTGACAAATGGTTCATAGATTCTGGAGCTTCCGCCCATATGACGTCACGAGCTGATTGGATGGAAAATGTGAGAGGTTCATTATCTGGGACTGTGACGATTGCAAATGGAGACGTACTTCCAAGTAAAGGAGTCGGAGATATTTCCATCACCAGTTGCGGTCACAATACTGATGTCAAGAAGATTACTGATGTTGTTCATGTTCCGAATTTGAACTCTAATCTTATTTCAGTTAAGAAGGCTGTAGATAAAGGTTTTAGCGTAGTTTTTGATAGAACTGGTTGTAATTTTTATGATTCTGATGCTTTTTCTTGTAAAGGTGATGTTATTTTACATGGTTCTGTATGTGGTGGACTGTATTCTTTAGACTGTACAGTCAATCCAAATTCTCAACCTCAATTATCCGCTTTTGAGACACACTCCGATGTTTCTAGCTTCAGGCTTTGGCACAAAAGGCTCGGCCATTTATGCCGCATTGGAATGGATCAGCTCAAGAAGGGACGCGCAGTAGGTGTAAACTACTCGGAGGTAGACAAGGAACCATGCATCCCCTGCATTGAAGGTAAGCAGAACAGGAAACCATTCAAAAAAGTTTCACATAAACGTACGACAACAGTTCTGGAACTTATTCATTCAGATATATGTGGACCCCTGCCTGAAACGTCATTTCAAGGCAATAAATATATGTTATTTTTTATAGACGATTTTTCTCGTATGACTTTTGTATTCTTTATTCCTTCAAAAGCTGAAGTAAAGAACAAGTTTTGTGTTTTCCAGTCCGCAGTTGAACGGGAAACGGGAGTCAAGATTAAGACGCTGAAGAGTGACAATGGGAAAGAGTATGTTAACAATGAATTTTCGAGGTACTTACAGAGTGAAGGAATTCAACATCTAACTACTGTTCCCTACAGCCCACAGCAAAATTCCATAGCAGAAAGGACTAATAGATGTATAATGGAAAAGGCTAGATCCATGCTTTCTGACAGTTCCCTTCCTAAGGCATATTGGCAAGATGCTGCAGAGATGGCTGTGTACCTCAAGAATAGGTCTCCTCATCGTGCTCTCGATGGAAAAACAGCTTACGAGAAGTGGTATGGTAGAGTTCCTAACCTATCTCATCTACGTGTCTTCGGATGCAGAGCTTTTATTCATATACCCGACTGTCATCGGAAGAAATTGGATATGAAAGCGTCTGAACATATATTCGTAGGATATTCAGAAGATCCGAGAAGTTATTATTTCCGGGATATTGTATACCCCAGAAGGATTGTGAAGAGCAGAGATATAACGTTCTTTGAAAATGATTTTCATGATTTAAAAAGAACAGGTAACACATGTAAGTCTGATATTGATTCACCTGAATCAGCATTTGTACCTCTCTTGCTTAGCTCACAAATGAACAATTCAACTAGTTCACGGAATCTAACACCTGACACTAGCGCCATCATCAATGATGACCAGATCCTGCATAACACAGAATGTGTATCAGAGGAAGTTGAGTCTGATGCTGATGTTGCCGATCCATGGTATAACGCTGTTGCTCAAGACGAGCCAGTACAACCTGTCATCGCGTCTACATCAGATGCTCATATTCAGTCTGACACTCATATTACGGAACCAAGATACAATTTGAGACCAAGGCAACCTAAATCTGCTGCCAATTGTGTATGTATGCAGACTTCATCCCCTCAGCAGTTGGATGAACCTCCAAATTATTCACAGGCTATACGTGCAGATGATTGTGATAAATGGTATCAAGCTATGCAAGAAGAATATCAATCTCTCCTTGACAAGCAGACTTGGATTCTCGTTGACAAACCAGACAAGAAGGTTATTCCTTGCAAATGGATCTACAAGTTGAAGAAGAATGCGCATGGTGATGTTATTAAGTATAAAGCGAGACTTGTCGCAAAAGGATATGATCAAGTGTATGGAATTGATTTTACGGAAACATTTTCTCCAGTCGTCCGGAATTCCTCTCTACGCATGCTGTTCGCGTTGGCTGCAGAAAAGGGAATGAAGATGCACCACCTTGACGTGGACACGGCATTCTTAAATGGTGACTTGGAAGAGGAAGTGTACATGAGTCAACCTGAAGGTTTCTCGAAACCTGGTCAAGAAGACAAGGTATGTTTGCTAAAACATAGTTTGTATGGGTTAAACCAGTCTTCTAGACAATGGTTTAAAAAGTTAACCGATACTTTATTATGTATAGGTTTTAAACCAACTCCTTCCGAATCGTGCATTTATACTAAAAAGGTTGATAATGAGTTGATAATACTCGCCTTTTATGTCGATGACATTGTCATATTTTATAAAGACATGAAACTTCTTGACATTGTCATATCTGACTTACAGAAATATTTTAGCTTGAAAATAATCGGAGAAATAAGCTATTATTTAGGTTTAAATATCAAATGCAAACCTAATGAAATCAAGATTTCGCAAGAAACTTATATACGTGATTTGCTGAAAAAGTTTAACATGTCGGATTGTAAAACTGTGTCTACGCCATTGGAAATTAAAAAGCTGCTTCCAAGTGAGAATGGTAACGTACAGTCTTTGTATCCGTATCAGAGCTTAATTGGTTGTTTGAACTTTTTGGCAGTAAGTACCAGACCAGATATTGCCTACGCTGTATCATACTTGAGTCAATTCAATACGAAATACGATAAAAGTCACTGGATTGCAGCAAAACGAGTGCTACAATATTTAAAAGGTACTATCGATTTGGGCATTATTTACAGGAAAGGCGGTGGATGTCTAGTCGGTTATTCAGATGCTGATTGGGCTGGTTGTCCCATTGATCGTCGATCCTACAATGGATTCTACTTCTCACTGGCCGGGGGAGCTATTTCGTGGGAGAGTAAGAAGCAGAGTACGGTCGCGCAATCATCCTGTGAATCGGAATATGTGTGTTTGGCGAGTGCAGCTAAGGATGCTGTGTTTCTTAAGCGGTTAATTTTCGAACTTACTGGTGAGTCGATTGTTGTTTCTATACATAATGATTCGCAGTCTGCGCAAAAATTAGTTTCGAATCCAGTTCACCATAACAGAACCAAACACATACCTAGATACTAGGTTCCATTTTATACGTGATTTATTAAGTAATCATGTTATAGATATTGTTTATACACCTACTTTAGAGATGTGGGCTGATGTTCTCACGAAACCTTTAGCTCGCATTAAGCATCAGAATTGTGTAAAAGGAATAGGTTTATCCTCATAATCTTATTTTGATTACGGGGGAGTATATTGTAATACTGGCTAATCAAATTTTTGAATTTATATTTCTTTTACGTTCTGATGTATGTTCTTACTTTGACTTTAATAAACAGTGTCAATGACAACATGTACTATAGCAACCGTTTATTTGATACACTCAAAGAAGAAGTATATATTATATATTTGTATGCAGGAGGTGGCAGACGAACAAATGTGATGCTTGATGGCAGTCAACACCGCCCATGGACACCCGTAACTCAAATCAATTATTAAAAAGTTACGTAGAACTTAAAACCTCATAATAGATTTATGTAAAAAGGGGTGTAAAGGAGCGACGTATCATCTTTTCGCTCCAAACTGGGTGGCTTGGGGCGAAAAGATGAGTGAGGGTTCACCTGCCAGTGGTGTGGTGAATCCTGCTGCATAATAAACGAAGCTCTACTTAGCAACCTACTGTATTACCATCACGATTGAAGGCGTAGCTAATTACTACAGGCCGATGACAGGCAGCTGCGTCACCGGAGCTGGGAGCTATGCCCTGGGATCGCCAACCCGCCTGCCCATTCGGGTTATATAGTAGGCACCTTAGTGTTTCTGCCTGAATGTCTCAAGCTTCCAAAATATCCAGTTAGGTATAGGTATTTGCCAGATTAATGACCTAAAGATTCTAATCATGGTCGTTTTACTACAGTGCCGTGGCTGTTCTGAGAAATGTTATGGAAAACAACTTCCTTCCTTATAGTTTTGAATGGGTAAATATTAGGTGTTACTTTTCGAGGTTCTACTCTCACAGAGAAGAAGATTGTGACGAATCATCAGATTTCGTGAAAATGAGGAAGTATGATGAGTAAACTGACTGGCTCGGTGGCTCAATTGGTAGTGACCTCTGCCTTCTGAGCCAAGGGTCGTGGGTTCGATCCCCACACATTACAAACATTTGTGTGCATGAACATGTCTGTTTGTATTGGTCTGGGTGTTTTCTATGTATAATATGTATTTATTTACAAAAAAAAAGTATATAAGTAGGTAAGTTTATCAGTTGTCTAGTACCCATAGTACAAGCTTCGACTTAGTTTGGGGCTCGATGGCGCTGTGTGGCCCAGCGTGGCATGTCTAGAGCTTGGCTAGAGAGCCAGAGGCCTATGATACACAACAGTGGACTACGATAAGCCGATATTATATCTACAGCAGATTTCAGAATGAATATCAAAATGATGCGAAATAAGATAGTGGTGCGAAGATAAGATACCCGATCGCATGACCAATTAATCCCAACAAGTGCTTTAGTCCACAGAAAGAAATGAGGCAGTGATTTATATTATTTTTCATCGCCGCAGGGAAGAAAAATATTGCGCAATTGTAAAACAAAATTGGATTGATTGAAGGGCCTATATAGTGACTGTCCAGTTACATAAATACTGGTCGCTCTGTTCGGTACCCTCAGCGGATCTGCGTAGTTATCCAGTTTAATCTAGTTAGTTTTAATGGATGCCCAATTAAATAGTTTGTAAACTTGTTTAGGGTCAAGTTTGAAAGGAGGGAGGGGTCCAATGTCTAGCTTCAGGAAGATTGTGGGTCCAACGAGGCACGGATATGTGTCATTACTTTTTGGAGGTTTGTTAATTTGATAAATGCTGCTGGATTAACATTGAAGGACATGGGATCGAATACTTGTACATTATTCCTGGAATTTTCTCTCTTGATAATCCCAGCCTGAAGTCAGGAGGTTTCCGAAATCAGAATAAGACCCCATCACATCCTGTGGGATCGTGGGATCGTAAGGGAGCGGTCTATCATCATTTCGTTCTAAGCCAACCTCACCTGCCCGTGGTGCATCCTGCCGAATATCAAACGAGGCGCTGGCAACCAACTGGTGGCGGTATAACCATCACAATTGAAGGCGTACCTAAATATCACAGACCGATTTCGGGCAGCAGCGTCACCGGAGCGAGAAGCTATGCCCTGCGATCGCCAACCCGCCTGCCCAGCGTAGCGATTATGGGTATATCCTCCAGATGTTTGCCCTGTGGCGAACGACTGGAGAGGCCTATGTCCAGCAGTGGACTGTAATAGGCTGTTGATGATGATGATGACGGATGCATTGACTTTCAACGAATGTATTTCGCCCATTTTTCAGCCAATTTCGATTCTGTTTTCACTGTTCGTAGTAAATTTTTATCTATTTTACGATACATTAGTAAATACATGAAACTATTTTTCATGCATATTCCCTCATATTCCCTATTGTTATTAGGGGGGGCTATGTCCAACAGTGGAAGTTTGACGTTTGCAGGCAGATAATGCAGTTTATGATGATTCGGCCTCAGGAATCCGATATACTAAAAAGTAATTCGTTATTTACAAACTTACGGTAACTTCGTTCATTAATTACACCACCATAATATGACCTTGGCTGTTTCCCGGGATATCCCCTATTAAATGCGACTCAAAGGTCACTTATTATTTATTATTCTTCCTTGTTCCTGCCACTACAGTGTGTAGGTACATCACTGATTCATTTGCATAATTTTGTATACATATTATGACGTGTGAACCGAATGTAGATATGAATCATACTGCAATATAGTGTAGTGAAATTATTTTCCTAGTAAATAAAGCAATGAATTTATTTTTTTATTTTTTATTTAAGAAGAGCATTAGGGGCAGCACAGACGACAGACTTTTTGTGCTATAGAGTCTGCGTCTGAGGCATTTAAAAAGAGCGTCTAGGTCTGCCAACAGAATGATCGAAGATGTGCGTCGTGTGCGTTGAGTCTGTGAAATATCCGCGACAGATTTTTGCACGTCATGTGCGTTACTGCACATAATTGCAAAAAAAGTGCGTCACGGATAGCCTGTCGTCTGCGCTGCCTCTTACGATTAGGTACTTGACTTCGTCTGATGATAATCGGTCGTGAGGTCCAAAGTTAGGTCAACAGGCATTACAAAACAAACCCATCGCGCCAGTCGCCCTTATCCTGAATGCCGACTTAGATCCCGTTTCACGCCCCACCTAAAGGACCCAGGATTGTAAGAGGAAGGAAACACATGAATAATAATATATTTGATTCCCCTCCTTTTAATTATCCTCTATCTAAAGGTTGTCTGTAAGAGATCGCTAAAAGCGATAAGACCGCCTAAATTGTAATATTGTGTTATGTCTAGTTTTGAGTGAACTGCAACAAAAAATATGTCTAATCTGTCTATATAGCCCCAAGACATGCCACGCTGGGCCACGCAGCGCCATCTAGCCCCAAACTAAGCCGAAGCTTGTACTATGGGTACTAGACAACTGATAACCTTACTTAGATACATTTTTTTTTTGTAAATAAATACATATTATACATAGAAAACACCCTATGTTTCCTTAGTTTTCAGAATATGGGGTTGTAGTCTACAGTAGCAGTTGGAACGCACGCAGTTCTGTATTGTGCGCTGCTTAACAGTCGTACCCCGCCGCGCATTCCGACCACTCGCTAACAACATGTAAATTGTATTCTTTCTTCGATTCACCAAAATATATATTTCTACTGTGACTTTGAACATCTGTCATTTACCACACCGCACAGAAGAACCTTCACGGCTTCACATTCTTCCAACCCCACAGGGGCATAGTATTCTGAAGCTTTTGTTAGGGTTCGATACATATAGACAAGACATGTTACCTCATTTCCTCACTTGTTGTGAAGACCTAGCTACTTCGATTTTTCTCTTTAAAGCATAGAGAACGGTTTAGAAAGTTCGTCTAGCTAAACAGTGTCTAAACACAAAACGCGTGTTTAACCATTGTTTAACTTTTGGTCACCATAAAACGGTTATTCTAAAACCAGGAGTGAATATTCTGAACTACATAATATAACATTATAGCACAGATTATAGCCTGTTTTCGGAGATTGCAACTATTAGGGGCGGGTGTTGTTGATATCAAAGCAGGAATGTGGGAAAAAATGAACATTAGTTGGACATTATCCCAACTTACGTTAGGTTGACCTAATTATACCTAATTATGGAACTAGTATACTACTAATACTAATTTGTTATAGAACTGGAAACACCAAATCCCGTTAAATTATAATAGCTGATTATAATTTGCAGCTAGTTTAAATTATTTTAATTTAGTATTCTAATTCAAACTGTTACAATAAGAAACATTTTTAACACATCGTTAGATTAATGAGTCATACTTAATTAGGTGGTAATGCATCATTGTACAAAATCATGTAGATAAATATTTTGCGAGAAGCCCAAGATCGATCGATTAAAGTAGCGAAATATTGGAGAGGCCAATGTCCAGCAGTGGACCGCGAAAGGCTGATGATTATAATTAATTATTTTCGTACCTTAGTTGTTCTGATACCCACAATACAAGTTCATAAACTACTTACTTTGGAATCGAAGCAGTACCTACATCTATGTGTGTGACCTGATATTATGTTTAAAGAGTTTATTTTCATAAAGACTTACAAAAGTCACTTACATGAAAATTACATTTGTTATAACAGTTATTTAGATTAGATTAAATTATTTAAATTAAATTAATTTAATTGACACATTAAAATATAAATAAATAAATAATAATAATAACTAAGATTGAATAGATTAAATAGGTACATTTCTTAGATAAAAAGCTCGTAGTTTTCTTTAATGTGCTGAGAGAGCTTGGCCTTAAAGCTGTTATACACCTTTTCATTTTTTATATGTGAAGGAAGACTATTAAAAAGTTATTAAAATTGTATAGAATTTCATATCAATACATGCAACCTGTTTATTACTCATTGACAGAAGCTAACTTTTTAATTCTTCGGCTGTGTCACTGCCACCGACGCCGTTACTATGGCAACCGCGTAAACATTTTCCTAACCCACATTTTTTACAATATTTTGCTTTTTAGTACTCGTTAGTCGTTTTTTGTGTTTTGTAGAAGTGTAGTAGGGCCAATATGGATCCGGACGAGGACGAACCCTTCGGGGGGGCCCTAAATATAGGGTCCGAAACCACGGAAGCTGAAAAGGAGTTTGAAAAGGTACTTTCCAGTTTTGTTAGGACCCGGTTTTGAGTGCTAATAAAGCTTTGATAACCTATGGATTATAGATACTAGGTTATCTGTTAAATTTACTACCAGCGACTTATCAGCAAGTGGGGAGACGGACCCATACTAATTAGGCGATGAGCCTTTAATATGACCATTCCACGTTTGTCACCTAGATTATGCTCCCCCCGCTCCCAATCACACAGTCCTGGGGCCCTACTACAAAAAACGAAAACGATCGTTCGTCGAGGGATGTAAGGGAGCGACCTATCACCTTTTCGCTCCAAGCGAACCTCACCTGCCCGTGGTGCATCCTGCCGAATAACAAACGAGGCGCTGGCAACCGACGGATGGCGGTATAACCATCACAATTGAAGGCGTAGGTAAATACCACAGACCGATGACGGGCAGCAGCGTCACCGGAGCAAGAAGCTACGCCCTGCGATCGCCAACCCGCCTGCCCAGCGTGGCGATTATGGGTATATCCTCCAGATGTTTGCCCTAGGTGGCGAACAACTGGAGAGGCCTATGTCCAGCAGTGGACTGCAATAGGCTGATGATGATCGTTCGTCGAACGGATCGCGTATTTTTGCCCCATAAATCCCTCTCATTTGTCCCTCCCGTGTTCCAATATATCAATTAAATTGTTGAAAATCGACGTTGACGAATTTTAGTTCGTATATTAGAACACGGGAGGGACAAATGAGAGGGATTTATGGGACAAAAATACGCGATCCGTTCAACGAACGATCGTTTTCGTTTTTTGTAGTAGGGCCTCTGGTCCGTACACTGCTGAACGTAGTCCTTCTTTAAATGTCGCCACATTTCTCCATCCCCGGCGACACTTGTCCCCAACGCAGCCTTTGCTATGCTGATCTTGTGACTTCCTCAGGTGCTGGACCAAATGCGGGAAGCCGAGGGTCTGAAGCTGTACGCAGACGTGTACACGAAGCTGTACGACAGCTACTACAAGCTCAAGGGCGAGAACATGACCAGCTCTGAACAGATCAACAACCTCACTGTGAGTATCTTAATCTTAACTAATATTATAAAGCTGAAGAGTTTGTTTGTTTGAACGCGCTAATCTCAGGAACTACTGGTCCGAATTGAAAAATTCTTTTTGTGTTGAATAGACCATTTATCGAGGAAGGCTTTAGGCTATATGACATCACGTTGCAACTATTAGGAGCGAAGAAATAATGGAAAATGTAAAAAAAAAAACGGGGAAAAAATAACTATTCCACGCGGACGAAGTCGCGAGCACAGCTAGTACTATATACATACCGCACGCCTTTCTCCCAGAGGGGTAGGCAGAGACCACGTCCTTCCATTTGCGACGATCCTGGCACTGTGAGTATATTAGGGATTATTAAAGAATAAGGAAAATCACAGACCATTTTTGAGTGCAAAACCATAAGGGGTAGCGCAGGCGACAGACTATCCGTGACGCACTTTTTTGCAATTACATGCAGGTTACAAATTACATGCACACGACGCGCAAAAATCTGTCGCGGATATTTCACAGACTCAACGCTCACGACGCACATCTTCGATCATTCTGTCGGCAGACCTAGACGCGCTTTTTAAATGTCTCAGATGAGACGCACAAAAAGTCTGTCGTCTGCGCAACTACCTACCTAACCCAACTGTTTCCTTTCCCCGAAAAAAAAACTAGCAGTTATATTTCATTGGGAAAATTTATCTAAACGTCTCTTAAAGATTTGCACTATTTAGTGGTAGTATTAGTTACTAAGGTAGGCATTTTTAAGGAAACTTCATCACATATAGGTATTATATGTCACTTTTAATGCACTTTGCGGTTTGCCTGACCAAAAGTGGCTTAAATTTTGGCATTGAGGAAATTCATTAGATTTCCTCTGGACTCTATTAAAAATTGTGAAGTACCTTTAACGACCTGCGTCATATTTGACTACCGCTTTTGAATGCCAAATTGCGTGAATGAGAACACAATGACGAAATAAGCTGTAAATTCAATATTTAGGTATCTAAAAATAGCGTTAGTGCTTTATGTATTTTGTTTCATTGAATACGTTTTAAACGGTCTGCATTCAAAATGTGAACTTGGCCAATTTTTCTCCGAGTCCTTGAGCTTAGGAATTCTCTGGGTATTCTCCTCTAGATAGGAGCGATGCCCATATCCCACACAAACCAGGGATACCGCCTAGAGCCCTAAGTGTAGTTATTTATATGTAAATGCATTTTTGGCGTTAAAGAAACACTACTTATCGTCGTGCGACATACAGTTTCTTTTATATTCAGGGAAGCCTTGATACTTGAAATAAGTATGTCAAATTTGTCTCGTTCGTGTGAAAGCAAACATAGATCGATGGATAAAAAGGAAGGTCGTAAACTGCTTCAGTGACAATTTTACATTCGCTAGACTAAAGATAAAGCTGAACTGAAAAGGTCTGAGTCAGACTTGCATACTTCACGGTTCTAGTAAGACTTTACCAATCTAAAATTAAGTGTACAATTAAGTCAACCTTATTTTTAGTAAGTAAGTACATACTAAATCTCGAAACCGTTTGTTCTAAATCAGTAACAGAATTGAGATTGCACTAGTTTTTGTACCATTTTAAATTTTGGCCAGTCTCGCCATCATAAACCCCCGTGTTGCCAGTGGGCAGGAACTTGCAGGGACTTGCAGAGACTCAGGTAGCGCCGAAGCATACGGCCACATCCCTGCCTGCCCTGGCCAGCCGCAGATGACAAGCGGTCGGCACTCTTGTTTCAAAGAGGGCATAACTCCTTGCTTCGGGGAGCGATACAGTGCTCCCCGAGCGGACCTAGTGCATCCACTACCCTTGGTGGTGAATCCCCGCGGTCACCTCTTGGAGCTTGGCACGAAGGAGAGGCTTAGAGGGCATTCAATGCGTTGTATGCCCTCCGGCGACGCCCGGGCCGGGGGTGGCATCGATCGAAGAGTCTACCGCGGCCTCACGCTCTCTTTCCGCCGCCTCCTTCAGAATGCGAGCATCGCTTACCAGGTGTACTTTGAATATAAATATCGATGCCATAAGGATTTATTATTGCTTTTGAGCTACGTAATCCTAATTTACCAGTATAAATAATGATCCATTCGCGGATTTCCTTATTTCGAATTCGACTAATTGCACAAATACAATGCAAAAGTTAGGCATTATCTAGATTTTCTTAGAATTCGATCATACCTTAGGCTTTGAAGTTGGATATAATTAAATTTGACGTCAACGGTTCGGTATCTGTTTAATTAGTATTTGTTATTGGTCAATTAAATTATTTTTAGGGTTCCGCAACCAATGGAAATCAAATACGATGAACTTACCAAGTAGAGACAGATACAAATAGAATACGGTCATGAGTAAAGTAAGGTATAAAGCCTAGTTACATTGGATAATGGATATAGTCTGAGTGTTTTGAGAGAGGCCAAAACATGGGTAGCTGTGTAAGGGAAAAGATGCGAAGGGGAAGAGTCAGCTAGAACTTACGAACCGTTTTCTAAATTGACCTGGCAGGGAATCGATCTCGTAACCTTCGGATCCTCTTATCCCTAATCTATTCGCGAAGTTATGATAGGCCAAACAATCGAAGCAAAAGAAGCGCATCATTGTTTTAGAAATGAAGGAAAACGGTTTCCATTTGGTTAATGAGTTTTAATTAAATAAATATCAAAGTAAGTGTTTCAAATCATGATACAAGCCTTGGAAAAAGACAATGGCTCAGACCTTTCCTGCATTTGGCAAAGAACTTTAAACCTAAACTGTGATTAGAACAATTATGATGCATTAAAAATTGATAATTTGTTATTAACTTCTATTAATGTTGTAACAAATTGCACCAATTTGCTTTTAAAAAAACAAATGTCAATTTTACGAATATAATGTATGAACATAGTTTATAAGGAAATCAGCAAGAATCCTTGTTATTATGTAACAATTGTATAAATGACCGGAAATATAACAATGAATGTAATGTTGACATCATTCTTAATCAGTTTGAAATAATTAATTTTATTACGTTAATGGAAAATACATAATTTAATGAAACGATCAATTGGAGAGTTCAGAAATGAGAGAACACAATATCGGTGATATCACAAAACTATTCCTGTCATTCTCAAAGTAATGGAAAAGGTGAAATAAGATAAAAAGTTCTTGTTATGTAGGTACAGAAGATCTGCTAAATCTCTGGTCAGGATGATCACAATCTATGAATAAATATATCAATGTACCTCTGTGCTACTTATAGGGACCATTGCGAAGATCATCATCAACGCAGTCCACTCCTGGACATAGGCTTCGGCATAGCTTCCTGGAAATAGTTTGCCACTTGTTCGATCCTGGGCTTTTCATGTCCAACACTTGTCAGCAATCCTGCGCAAATCGTCGCTCCACCTGGCCTGAGGGCAAAGGTGGCATCTCATTAACATCATTAATTTTGTATTTATTTCAGATGAAACTGAAACGATTCGATGAAACTGTATCGGATTATTTGGCGGAGATATCTGAAGCGCACAAGACTATTGATGTGTTACGAGCTGACATTGGTAAGCAATCAATGATTTATATTATTTAAATGATGAATCAAGATCTCGCCTTTACCGGACTGTGGCGTAAGGGATTGCCAAGGTATCCCTGTCGTAAAAGGCGACTAAAAGAACCTTTGGGGTCGTGGCGGGATGGCGTGTCGTGGCCACACGGGAACCCCACTGTACGGGGTTGTGTTATTCCTCCGGGCATCCTGACGGGGGGGTCAGGAGGTCTGAAGGATCAGACAGAATGATCATAGCGCGTAACGAGACAGGTGATGAAGATTGTAATAAATGATAGGGTTATAGAGTAGAACGGGCGAGGATGTCCCAAAGTAGAGATTTAGGGATTGTTTCAAAGATTATATGGCTGAAAATGTAGTGGATCAGGCCGCGATATCATCATCATCATCATTAATCAGCACTTGCTCGCGCAGCAGTGCACCAGTGTAGCGTCACTTAAATATCATAGACAATTTTAAATGTTCAATGATTTCACAAACGTCTTTTCTCTCTGCAGAGGAAGCGCGGGCTCTGGCAGACGCGATGCACGCCCGGGAGCTGACCAGCGTCGAGAGCCTGGAGACCATGAAGAAGACGGTCACGCGATTGGAGAAGGAGCTGGACGCGAGGAAGCGAGCTGGAGACGACGACGCGTATGTATGCTAGCGTCCATCTGCAGCCATAACTTACCTCTATTAGATATACTTAAAATTGTATGTACTTACCTCAAAGTACAAAGTTTGGTAGCGAAAATCGGCTACATAAGACATTTGCTAGCACGAATGACTATAGTTCAAAATGGTCACTATGGCAGAAATGAGTCAGAGATCTTCATTATGGCAGTGTGCTTTACCTATGCCTTTGATTATGCCCCAAGGTAAACGACATAGTAAAGAGTTTTAGCAAGTTGATGTGTCAATTTAGCAAAGACACATCAGACAGAAAAACAACAGTGACCTGGATGACTAAAAAAATGTTTGATCTACATCCCTTATCGCTGTCAATAATCTAGATAAAAGAGTTATATTAATACATTTCAAGTATAGATATATATGTTTAATTGAAAAGATTACTCTTGTAAATTTGGGGAGAAATTTTGGGGATTTCAGTTTCTATTTTCGTCCTGGCGATAAAATGTCCAATCCTTGCGCATTCTAATTGGTCTTCGTATAGTGTTCTTTATAGTATTTACTAGGAGTCGACCGAAACTGGTTTTCCGGCCTAAACGAAACCGAATGTTCGGCCGTCGGTTTAGTTTCGGCCGAAACCGAAACCGAATGTTCCGGCCGTCGGGTTTAGTTTCGGCGAAGAAACCGAAACTCACGTTTTTCAATATAAAATACCTTAAATACTGAAATTTAGTGCACAATTTGAACATGAAATGGAAATACAGTATATTAAGTTTATTGGTCATCATTAATTTAATACGATTAAAAAAATATTTCTTTTTTTTTTAATTATAGTTCTGATAGCAAATGTTTTATCAGTTATCAATAATAATCAATCAATTTTATTGTTATTGTTTCATTTTTTTTATTTATTATCGTCCGCTACCATAGTAAAAATCGTCATTCAAATGAATATAATTGATTTTATTTTTATTTATTTTCCTCTAGTTCCTCCATAATTACATTATCATCAGCCTATCGCAATCCTCTTGCTGGATAGGTATATACCACTCCTGTCGCCTCTTTGGGCAAACCATCTGGAGGATTTACCCATAATCGCCACTCTCGGGTATCTCGGTAATCGCAGGGCGTAGCTGCTCGCTCCTGTGACGCTGCTGCCCGTCATTGGCACTGTGGTATTTAGCCACTCCTTCAATAGGCTATTATGGCTAAAAATTGTATTTAGCCCGTATTTTAGCTTATTCAAAAATAAAAGACACGCGTCCAGAATCAAACTTTTGCCGAAACGGATCCTTCGGTCGGTCGGACACTAGTATTTTACCTTACTTACTAAATCACTCATACAAATCGCCCATGATAATAAACCTGACTCCTATTAATGTGCATTTCTACTTCACCTCACCAGTGGGGCAACTTCTGCTGTCAAAGAAAAGGAGAAGTTCGAGAAAGAGAAGCGAGACTGCAGGGCGAGCTGGGATGGAGTCGGTTGCGGCTGACCCACGCGCTGTGGCTACGTCGAGGAGTTGGAGCAGTGGAACACTCATGGAGATGAGACTATTGCCAAGCTGGAGGAGAATCTAGAGGTCGGTGGTCTTTGTAAATCGATCTTTAACCCTTCATTGGTTCCAGCTAGTATAACTAGCTGAAAAGTTGGAAATAGAAGGTGAGACTGGAGAGACCGAACCAACGGAGGAGAATCGACCAAGAGAGGTCAGATAGCGAAGCACAGACTTTCTAGAAGCATGCGCCGCATCTAGACGCATGCTGCATACTTCTGTGCTACGCGTCTCCTTGCAAGTTGCTGCCTACTGGAAACACTTGGCGGGTCTATTTGAGTATGCCCTACCCATTCAGGAGATGTCATAGAGCGACCTATCCGTCTTTCGCTCCGAGCCACCCTCATCTGGCCATGGTGCCATCCTGGCGAATATGAGGCATATGGCACAATCACTGGTGACGACAAACCATCATAATTAAAGGTAGCCTAAACACCACAAGCCTGCAGCAGCATCATTCGAGCGAAGGAGCTGGCCCTACGATCGCCAACCCGCACTGCCTATTATCTTAAAGCACGAAGACATTATCTAACATTTTGCTACTTTTTTTTAGACTAACTTTCTGCACTTACCTATCAACTAAAATTTCAGGAAGCCGACAACAACGCAGTACGACAAAACCGCTATAGTAGACCACCTCAAAGGCGAGAGCGCGACCTTGAAAATCGAGGTGGAGAACAGAGGAATAACTATCGGCAACTCACGGACAAACTGAACAAGCAGAGAAGACTAATTGAGAGACCGAGACCGGCAGCTCAGGGAATGACAACATAAGTTGGAGACGGCGAAGCCCTGAAGAAGAAGCCCCTTGGACTAAGGCTGCTCAGCTGAGGGAAAAGTTGGACTTGACTAATATTAACTTTGATAAAACTTAACAAGCGATTGACTAATATACCTAAGGAGTTAAAGGTTAGTTTTTTAGGATCATCATCAGCCTGTTGCAGTCCACTGCTGGACATCTCCCAGTTTGTGGCCAAATAGAGCAAACATCTGGGAGGACATATGCCATAATCGCCACGCTGGCTAGGCGGGTTGGCCCATTGACCATTTTTAAGATAGGTAGGTACTCATTTTTTTGAGATATTAAATGACAACGGAATTGTCGCTATTCTGAGTGTGTACGTAGCACACGAATGCAACTGCGTATAAAATTAGTCATATACATAAGTACAGTCCAAAGTGGACTCCAGTTAAGCTGATGGATAGCGAAAGAGGGGGCCCAAGTCTCTGCAGTAACAACGTGCCCTACATGACATTTTGTGCCCCAAAAACGGACACAATCTGTGGATCGCTCAATGTCGATCTTTATGAATTTAGTTCATAATACGTACGTATGTGTGTACGTTGCGGAATATTATGTACTGAACCGGCAATGTGTATAATGGGGATGTTTCCAGGGTCAAAATAATTACATTATATTTGTCCCGCATTTTAGATTATAAAAATATATTAGACACGTATTTTTCCTTTTATCATTTAAACAAAAAATAACAAAGATACAAGGCATCAAAATTTAGAGTGGGGGTCTTTGACGTTTACTTAGTGGCGAAAAAACTCCCTACTCTGTGACGTCACGCGTATTTTAAACGGATAGCCCGTATACTACGATCTTTGTTATTTTTGGTCTTATTTACAAATTGAAACATACGTGTCTTTATTTTGAACAATCTAAAAGACGGACTAATTACCATTTTTTACGGAAACAGGCCCTTCATGGTATTCTTTACAATACTAAGCATCATTGCTTAGAATAACCATGGGGGTGTTCAGGCAATGTATGAAATATTATGAATGTATTATTCCATTTATACTTTACCTAGTAACTCTATAAAATTCTAGTGGAAGGTATAAATGTAACACCCTCCGTGTACTATTCCAAGAACACGCAATTTTGTCCGTCAAACGATGGTTTCCTGATTGTTATTGTATTAACCCAATTAATCAATTTCCAGTTGCCACCACAATGCTGGTCTGTAGAAATTGTGGTTAAGGTACAATCGACTGTACCCCAAACGCGATCGAAGTCGCTTCACAGGGTAAATCCGATTACAGAACATGATTGAGTCACGGCAATCCGTCTCACGAATACGAAGTCAGCAAAACATGACCAAGCGGCCGTGCAGCCAGATGAAGAAGTATTACCCTGCTGGAGCAGAACAAGGCCCGCTGTGGAGGCGAGAACGGTAAATCGTATTATAATAGGTTTCATATCGACACGCAACAACAGAGAGGGCACTAGGTTCCAATGGTCTAGCAATAGACTGATTTATAGTTATTATTTACACTCAGGCTGATGGAATGA
The DNA here is from genome assembly GCA_031163375.1 of Conogethes punctiferalis. Classification (NCBI taxonomy): domain Eukaryota; kingdom Metazoa; phylum Arthropoda; class Insecta; order Lepidoptera; family Crambidae; genus Conogethes; species Conogethes punctiferalis. The sequence goes on along the minus strand of CM062098.1, from coordinate 2,811,231 downwards.
AGCTCCCAGCCCGAGAGCTCTCCCCGAGGTACTACAGTAGGGGTCCTTCAAAAATGGTTGTGCAAGATGTTTTTAAAGGGTCGGCAATTGCACATGTGATGATACCCCCTGGTGTTGCCAAACGTGTCCATAGGCTACGGTCACCGCTTACATCACGGAGGCCGTAAATCGTTGTGTGCCACTCTATGGTAATAAAAAAAATAACCCATTTACTTATATTTGCAAAATTTTTTAAATAAATACCCAAATAACAAGAGATCAAAGAAGCAGTACTAAATAGTAACTAATCTGCGTCCTGTATGCGAACGGCTTTTTCTGGCGGCAACAGTGAGCGTGATGGAGCGGGAGATAATGAACTGGGCAAGAAGCACGGCCGAAGCCGACCGCAGGGCAGAATAGAGAACCTCTACCGTGAGAAGGACATAACTCACCTAAGAACAATCCAGGAAGATACAATGAGTGAGTATTGTCAACAAGAAGATACAGAGTGAGTTTTGAGAACAAGAAAGAAATCGGTGAGTATATGTATTGTCATACATGAATGTTATATAGGAGAGATATTCTCAACAAGGGGATGTAAGGGGAGCTACCTATCATATTTCAGCTCAAGCCCACACTCACCTGCCCGTGGTGCATTTGCCGAATAACTGACGAGGCTCTGGGACAACCACTTGGTGGAGTATCCACTAACGATGAAGAGCGTTGTTAAATTGCAACAGGGCAGATTAGGGGCTGCAGCGTCACCTGAGCGGAGAGAAGAGGAGAGTTTTCTCACGGAAGAATGTGAGGCCTAAGAAACTGAGTGGCTAACTGTTGTATAACTCAGTAAAAAATGTAGATAGGATAGCTGACAACATCAACAAAAACCTACTCAGAATAGATAAAGAGTAGGATAATTAGACAGAAGATACAAGTGTTGATATCATTATGAAACTTTCGGTGCGTATAAATCATGCGTAGTTCTATCTGATTTAGCTCTTACGTCGGTCACATAGTATATGACGCTAACGTACATTTTGTCTCGAAAAAGCTATTGTATTTTCCATCAACAAGACAGAAGAAGAACAGTACAAGGATTGCGTCCTCCTGTTCCCGGGACGCGCTGATTCTTCACATACCCCGGCGTTCCCCCGAACACCGGGAATGCGTAAGAATGCATTTTTCCCGGATAAAAATGACTCCTTCATCTTCATTTCTTCTCTATCGCCGTAGAAGCGAGGCCCTGGAGAACCTCCAGATTGCTCCACCCTGGCAGGGCGCGCGGCGTCTAAGCAAGATGGAGCACGAGCTGGAGGTGAGCGCGTCGCAGATCAACATGCAGCTGCTCATCATACGATCAGCTGGAGAATAGGACAAGGGGGGGGACAGGTATATCATTAACATGATTCTATACTCTACTCTATCTGGACCTCTATCTCTGGGGGACTGTTTTTTTTTGTAGTAGCTCGCCATAAAGGCCTTCCCTAGCCTGCATAGAAAGCGAGAAGGAGAAGTCCAAGGTCGCTGTGTACACTGGCACGTTGTCCTGCGGTCGTGTTGCCACAGCCATGCCGGACCAACCCTAACCCCGCACGAGCTCCAGAAAACCACGACCCAGAGGTCCCCCCCCATTAGGCTGCAGTATTCTATAGTGATGGAGGTCCATAGCTGGACGGCTCAATGCGGGCGAAGGATTCGACTATGCCCTACCATCTACTTTTAGAGGTGTTATAGTAGCACAACTCTTTCTTTGGGGATGATACAGGGGAGCGACTTATCATCTTTAGTTGCTCGAAGCCACCTTCTACCTTTCTTGGGAGCATCCTGCAGCCAATAACAAACGAGGGGCTCGGGCATCCCGACTGGTGGCAGTATAAACATCATGATTGAAGTGCGTAGCCTAAATAACCACAGGCCGATGGACGGGCGGCAGCGTCACTTGGAGCGAGGTACTACCCCCTGTCTGCCCAGCGTACCGATTATGGATAAAGCCTCCAGATGTATGGCTCAAAGTGGCAAATCAAACTATAGAGGCCTAGAACAGCATTGAGTTTTCTAACCCTATGATAATGGTTAATATAGT